>JAADWT010001200.1:0-10318 GCA_023336285.1 Pythium grandisporangium
AAATGTAGCCATCTTACATTGTGCCCAATCCGGAGTCTGGAGTTGGAGCGACCCCCTTCTGGTGGATTGGGGCGGGGTGCATGCAAATTGACGACAAAAACACAGACCCATCTCTCAAACTTCTGGGCATGGGCTTGTTTTGGGTTCAAACCGCCAAGTGCTGAATGGATGAACTAGTACCATGACCATGTACAGAATGGGGATGTACATTCACCCCCTTTGTGCAGACACTGTTGGTCAGTTTACTGCATCACTGCAGGATTGAGTTGAGCATTGCTCCAGTATTATCCATTAACCCGTCCCTAGATGAAGCAAAAAATCACCAGGCGGTTGTGTCTATCAGTGCAGGAATGGCGGTTGCGAGTTGATGATTACCTTCTCACACTACGAGGCGAAGGCGACGCGACGCGAAGAATCCAAGAGAAGCAGTTAATAATGGGTGTGGGTACCCAGCGCGGTGTCGTATTGAATCTGAGCTACGTACGGCGTGTTCTTCAACCTCGAGAAGACCACAAAAACGTGTTGGTCTCAATTAGGAAGGGGGGAGTCTCTGTTAAACTAGCCCTCTAACTCTCTGTGTGGTGCCTGCAAATGCCCGCTTCACCCCACGATTACGCCCCCACCCTCACACTCGAAGTCGCGACATGGCACAAGGTCGAAGCACGCTCAGAGTCGCAGGCAAACCCGATTCGCATGCGATCGGCGTCGAAGACGGTGTAGTATGCACGCAGGAAGCTGTCGCCCAGCACCCACCACGACAGATTTGGGCCCAATTCTCTGTTCCAAGCCAGCATCATCACCATCCCCCATTCACACACACACACACATCATTCGTTGGTCATATTCCAAAGCGACTCGCTCGCTTCCAGGATTACGTACCCGTGGTTGAAGATATTGACGGTGCATACGTCACCCTCACAGTCCACGTAATGCTCGGGGTGAAGCGTGACTACGTGTTTCTCTTGCTCAGCGCCGTCGGTTAGTGCTTCAGCTTCACCACTAAACGCTAGAGACAATGTGGGGAACGCATCCAATGCTACTCGCGCACATGTACGAGCAACGCGGTCACACACGAGGCCACGCATGACCGTCGCCAGCACATCGTTGTAGATGGCCTCCGGAGCATAAATGAAGGATGTCCCCGAGTCGACAATGGCATAGCACACGGGGTCACACAGATCAGGCGCGCTATTCTCCGTATCGGTAGTGACAGTGGTGGCAGTGGATGATGGAATGAAGCGTAAATGATCAATGGTAAATGCCCACAGCGTTGGTACGGACGCAACTGTTAGAATGTGCAAGCCATCCGAAGCAAAACCCAAAAAGTTCGGAAGGAAAACATACCCAAAAACAAAATCAGCAGCATAGAGCACACCATGGTAAGAAGGGAGGCAAAGGGATTGTCCGTACTTGGTAGTGTCACCACGGGAGCAAAGGCGAGCTGGGCATTCGGACCGACCACGGAGAGATCGTAGCCGCCAATGTGGAACTCGGATTCTTCACGGTCAGTGGCATCCGTGAGATGAAACGCAAAGATAGGAGAGATACCCTCCTGCACAGTCAAGAGCGCGGCAAGGAACGGTGGGTGGTGAATCTTGCCCATCCCAGCAAACGCTAGACCCAGCACACCATCAGGCACAAATTTCTAGAAGAGCAAACAAAAACAAACCAAACCAAACCATTCATCTATCAGTGAGGGATACCCAACATACAACGCAAGACAGACTCGATTCGTCAAGCAGAACGTACGGGAATGTCCCCCGTTTCCGCCGTGATGGTCGCCAACGCGACATTGGGGATGGCCAGATCCCCCATTGTGATCGTATCGGAGCACACGATTCCGTACGTCGAACCGCTTCCATACGTGCCAATAAACTCGTCTCCAGATGCTGAGAAAGATGTCGATTGCGCGGTGTCAAAGCGGGAATGTGCATTGCCGCACGTCTGGCAGTCTTGTCCTGGAACCCAGGTATCGCTCGAGCCTGTGCACAGAATTCACGTCGTAATCTGTCATTAAAAAAAAAAACAAAAAAAAAACAGAGCCCGCGCTAGTTAAATCGGGTTCCTTCTTACCCGTGTCAAACATGACGTGAAACTGCTGAGGTGGTGTGCCCAAGGCCATGGTCCCATAGTACTGTGCGTTACCAGCGTTTTCGAGCGCGAGGCGAGAGGTGCCACCATGCGCACGACGAAACGACGACTGTTTTGCATGTACAAGCATGGCGATGGGCACGACATCACCATCCGCGTCCCTGGCTTGTGTCGTCGGCTGCGTCGTATCATTTCCCGTGTGGATGTGTCGACTCAAAGAGATACGCACGAGTGCTGCCTCCGAGGCGGGGACCAACGCTACGGCTACAACCCATATCCAATACACGAGCGCGTACCCCCATACAGTCCATGGCAGTGCGAGAATAGCGCGGCGACACGCACGTGGCCCTGCAACCATCCCAGCCGGAAGAAAACAAGAACTGAGCCATTCTTGATAGTACGGATGAAGGCTGTAAACGGCCGCGAATCATACAGGCGGCGACTTGAAGAGGCGGCACGTGAAGAGCCCTTTTTTGATTTGTATCCAACCGTCTCCATTCTCCCATAGCCGCACGAACTTGAGCCGGCAGAGCGTGCTCTACAGTATTACCCACCACATACTGCAACAACAAATACAAATGATCGCCCTTTGCCAGTGCGACCTGATATCCAAGTGATATCCAACGCGTCATTCAAACATCTTGTCATGGAGTCTGCTCGTTTGTATATTCACTGGCTGGGTACTTTCATCAATTTCTAACCGCGATTCGCTACGTCACCATAGTGACTGCCATCTATGAGAGGTCAAACCCTGCGTTGGCGCGGATCGCGTACAGTAGCTTACGTTTCATGATTTCCTTGCTCGAGTATGTTGGCAATTTTAACAGGTTCATACAGGTAGCGCTGGAGGGTAAGCGATCATCATCTTCTACACGCACCTGGTGAATACAGATCGCCGGGGCCAACTGTGAAAATCCAAGGAGGGGCTGGCGTGAACAACTCGTGATGAATTTGAGTAGAGCCGCGCGATCCTCGGGTTCAAACTCATTTTCGACCAGTTCCCAAAACCACTGAATTACACGCTGGGAGGGGTGATAACCTCCACCGTAGGATGTATACTTTTGCCAATCCTGTACATCAATCTTGTTGGCGGTACCCCCAATAAGCATCTGCAGCTCCGAGGGGCTGAACATCTGGATCCATTTCGCAGGGATCAAGTCCCGGAATCCACGAAGAAATGCTGCACATTCACCAGACGATAGCACGTTCAACTTGTAGTTTGCCAGCAAATGGATGTACCGGATGCGGTTTTCGTTGGTCACGGCAATGTTGGCGCCATCTGGGATGAGATTCCGGGTCACTGGCTGACCCCATGCCGTCTCTGTGACACTGAACGTCAACGCGAGGTCCTCCACATTGCCTCGGTATTGCTTGAGGTGTACGAGACTTCGGTACATCTCCGGGTCGAGCGAATGCAAGTCATCAATGTAATTGAACTTGCCCAACAGTTTGTTTAGAAAGAACCCCGCAAACTGCGGCTCCACAAGGATGTTCTCGTACACCGCCTTGCCCAACACACGGCCAAGAAAGCGATAGCGATCGCTCACCTCGCGAGGTGTATCCACGAGCATGCGGGCAGCTGGGTTGGGATACAACAACTGTTCATTTGTTGGCAAAAAGAAGCCATACTCAGGCGAGAATGCATTCTTGGTGAGCGAGTCCACGTATTCCTTAAAGACCCCACCGCCGTCAATACCTGCTTCTTCCAGGCCTTGCTCATTGATGAACGTCACTTTGATACGCGACTTTAAGATCGCTGGCGACTGGGTCTCGCATGTTTTGTAGAAGAAGGCAAAACTTTCCTCCACAATCTCGTCACGCTTGATTCGAACCTGGATAGCGCGTGTAAATTCGTCGCGCACTGTTACGAGTTGCATTTTTTCATCTTCCAGAAGTCGCTGAAAAAGCTGCACACGGTCTTCGAATGAAAACACCTGCGGGATTGTCGTCAAAATTCGAGATGCACGGGATTGTGGGGAGAGGTTCAAAGTTGTTCCGTTGACGAGAAGAGCAAGAGCCTGGAGATCGTACAGCTCTTCACCCTCCATGGACGCTAGGTCTACAGTCTCCCGGATTGGTGGCATTGCTGGCCATAGCCATCCATCGTCGGCCATGAAACGACGTCGACAATCGCGATCATACAATTGATTGAAGAGCTTGACCGCCGACGTGAGAGTCGGAAAGAGGAGCAGAGCAGGGTGCTGTTGCTGATATTGCTGGCCGTTCAAACTGTTCACATTGACATTACTCCAGCATGTGTCATAGATAAACTGCTTGAGGAATGAAGCAATTCCGGCTACTTCCTTCGGCTGAAATGGCCATTGACGGTCATAAAAAGATTCATCGTCCAAAGCGAGAAGTAGGTGGCTGTAGATCACGTTAAAGACCAACAGCAGAGGCTGGACCGCTGTGTACTGCTGCTTGCGTTTCGCATCAGGCGTCGCGTCAATAATCCCTGCGGCGTTGACTGACATGATGGAAACGATTTGCTCCCACATGTATCGGATAATTGACGGTGCGTGGGCAACATCACTGCCACCGCTCATGTCGATATCTTCATTGGCTTGTTGTTCCATGCTCATTGCGCTCAACAGCGTAAATACAGCCGCTGGTGGGGGTCGAAACGATTGTCGCACACTTAGCACATGTGCACGCGCCAGTGCCAAGAGCAGCGTTGTATACACGTTGCATAGGTTCGCCATGGCGCTAGCCTCTGCATCACGAGAGCGAAGTGCACTGAGAGCGCTCCTCGTAAAATGGGGATCCACGAGCTTTTGCCATTGTAACCGCACCTCCGCAACGGCTCGCTCACCCAGTGTACTCAAGCCCCGACGAGCTGCATCCCGCTGCTCAGGATTCACCGCTAAAGCAGCTGTCACAGCGCTCACCGCAGCCATTGCCTTGCTCGCGGCGTCGTCGTGGTCGTCATTTCCCAGCATAAAAGCATCATCATTATCGTCGAGAGATCCATTCTCGACGGCTTCATCGTCCAAGACCGCATCCTTCTTCAATGCGGACTGACTTTCACGATCAGTGTCAAATGCCCACTCCATATGTGTCGCTGACGCGAGTTGTGAAAGCACGTGCGCACCGTAGGATACCAGAATACTAGGAAATCCTGTCTGCACCAATAAGTCCAGTATGTTCCCGACCTTGACCGCATGCTGTACCCACGCGGATGCAGTCGTAAGTGCAGCCACTTCGTATATGGAACTACTGCCGATGTTGACGCTCATGTGTCGGATTGCATTGGTCCAGAAGAGGGTGTTCCTCGACACGGAGGTAGAATGAGGAACTTGTTGTTGCTCAAGACGAGTTGTAATCGCGCTCTATTCCCAACAACCACCGACATCACCCAATCACAAACACACCAGACAGTGAACAATTATTCGCAAAAGGTTAGAAATGACGTGCAGGCATTCTCCCCAGCAAAAAACAACAAAATCACTCACCAGAAGTGGAGACGAGGCCGCGGCGGGAGTTTGCAACACCGTGTTCGTAAACCGTTGCATAACCGTACCATTGACGTGCTCTGGCTGATCAAACGACGTCTGTAATCCCTGTGCCGCCATCTTCGTTACCATCAGCGCTACGACATCACCGTCGTGTGGAGATTCCCGATTTGCGTCATCTTTCCTTTCGATCGCGTCCGTGATCAGCTGTTGCACCGCCTCAAACGGACCAAACGCCGTCGTGGTTGCCACGCGCTCAACAAGCGCACAGCAGAACAGTGACGCCGCAGCAGCGGGGTCGCGGGCACCATCATCGCTCGCGATTGAATACGCAACATGTTGATATCTTTCGGGCACCGTCAGCGCATCCAGTAGTAGCACGTACGGGTTCACGGATCGCTCAGCGGGGGGCATTCGCACCACTGTCGTCACCACCACTCGCAACGCGATGCCCACAAGCTGCGTGATCTGTCGTATCCATACGGCATCCTTGGGCATGGCCAGCATATTGGTTGGCTGGGCCGGCGATGGATCGCCCTTGAGTACACTCACGAGCACCATAAAGACCACGTACTCTTGCATGCGTGCAATCGCGGTGCTCTCTTCCTCGCGCCGCTTCTGTGCCATGAGTGCATCACTACTGGTCCCCGCGTGCGTGACCAAGAACAATAATTGGCGCAATAACGTCTGCAAGTGCTGCGGTGGAAGCGCCTGTTGACGGATATCCACTGCACTCGCTGGGGAGAGCAATGCCGCTAGCTCCGCCTCGAGGTCCTGCCGCACACGCAGGCGCAGCTGTCGCGTGGCCAGCACACGCCGCAGCAGCGCCTGGATGCGCGTGCTGGCTGCGGTGCGAAGCCGAAGCGCCAGCCTCTCTTCCCGTGCCTGCTTGCTTTGCCGCAGGAGCTCCTGCTTTGACGACGCCGACCCCGTTGCCGCGGTGGAGGCCGTCAGTGCCGAGGCCGCGCCGCCGCGCGCGCCCAGTTGTCGCCCCCGCAAACTCACCTTGCGCGAGGACTTGAAGCTGCCGTCAAACATGCTGCCGCTGTTTCTTCCTCACCTCTCTTCGGTTTGTGTCGCTCTTTCCGTCGCTGGTAACTGAAGGTTATGCGTACAGACCACACACGCACACGTAGAGGCAGACGCAGGTGCTGGTGTGGTTGCCGTGGCGCCCGTGATGTAGACAGAAGCCGCGAGATTCGTCGCGAAGAAGCCGCGCGATGGAGGGGGTCTCCTTCGGTCGGTGCTTCGTGGGGCGTCGATGGAATGAGCGATCGCTCGCTTGCTCGCACTTTGGGTTTTGTTTTGTTCTGGAAGCAGGTAGAGTGATGGTCAGTTGGCCAAGGATTTACGTGGTGTACCTGAATTTGTGGTACAGGTGGGAAATCCAGCCCAAACCCGATGTCCGGATACCGCTACATGGAATCCCGGCCTACAGAATCCGGATAAAAATTTCGACTTGCCGATTGATTAGGCAAACCTTGCACATCCGCATGTGCTTGGGCCGGCTCACAATCAATAATTGCGTCGCTGATGGAGGGAGACCTCCTGAAGATGACAACTTGTCAGACAAGCGGGCATCCCTTTCCATTCATCAGTGTCAGTTCTGTATCGACAAGGAGCAATCACAATGACCACGTCCGATATCAATACCGAGCAGAAGCAATCCAGCAAGGCGGGCAATAACACCGCAGGATTGACGCCGGCGATCGATGCAAAGGTGACCGCCCACTCGTCTCTGCTGACCAAGGATGGCGAGGACCACGACCCCACCTTCGCAGGCGAGGCCAATGCGCTATGGGACATGGGCTGGAAGGTCTCGTTAACCACGTTCTGCCGACTCTCACTTACCACGATCAGTACCGCGTTCCTGGGGCACCTGGGCTCGAATGAGCTCGCGGCCAGCGCACTCGCCAGCATCTGGACCAACGGCGTCCAGATCCTGATCTACGGCTTCGCCATCTCCATCTGCACGCTTTGCGGGCAGTCTTATGGCGCGCGGAACTACGAGCTCGTGGGGGTCTGGTTGCAATTCGGGCTCATCTTCCTGACGCTGTTCTCGATCCCAGTGATGGTGTCGTTCTACTATGTGGACCATATCTTGGGCATTGTCACGGACGACACCGCCGTGTTGTCGCTCGCAGTCACGTACGCGCGGTACCTCATCCCGACCGTGTGGCCACAGGCCATGAACTCGGCGCTGCGGCAATACCTGCAGGCTCAGAAGATTGTGATGCCCGCCACCATCATCGCAATCCTCAGCGTGGGCGTTTGTCTGATCAGCAACTACATCCTCATCTACGGACTGGGCCCCATCCCGGCGCTGCATTTCATCGGTTCACCCATCGCGCAGTGCGTGGCCTCGTGGTTTCAGCCGGTCGCGCTCGTGCTCTACGCCTTCTGGTACAAGGGCTACCACAAGAGGACATGGTTCGGCTTCCGTCTCAGCGAAATCCTGAGGCTAGACCGCGCAAAGCTCTTCGTTTCCATGTCATTGGGGATGACACTCAACCTTGCGCTGGACGAATGGATCTATAATAGCTTGTCTCTGCTGGCGGGTACATTTGGCCCGCTCTATCTTGCGGCCAACAGTGTGCTCACCAATCTCTGGTGGCTTGTCTTTGCTGTCTACTGGGGCTTTGCACTACCCACGCAAGTTCGGTCAGCCAATTTCTTGGGCGCGAACCGACCCGATCTCGCCAAGCAAACGCTTCACGTGGGCTTCGTTCTCGGTGGATCGGTTGCCGCTCTGTCCTCGTGTTGCCTGTACCTGTTCCGAGCCTCGGTGGTTTTGTTTTTCACACCAGACCCGGTGGTTGGCGGTGTCATCGAGTCGACCATCCCCATCTTTTGCCTTGCTGCGTTCGTCTCGGCGCTTCACATCGTGCTGGCCGCCGTGGTGGAGGCCATGTCGCTCGCGTCCACGATGGTCATGGTCACCGCCACGGGCTCGTGGCTCGTGACTCTGCCCGCGGCCTACGTGTTGGGCCTCGTGCTTGGGATGGATCTGCATGGGCTCTGGTGGGGCTGTGTATGCGGCGAAGCAACCAAGTTCTCGCTCATGGCGCTCACGCTGGTACGCATGGACTGGGAAGAGATGGCATTGCTGGCGGTGAAACAGTCAGAAGGGGAGGTCTTGACTGAGCAAGAGATGATGGAAGACGTGGAGCTACGTGAATCGTTCCTGAGTGCGACGACGCCCACGATGAGCGGTGCAGCTCCGGTCGTAATGACCGTGATGACGCCGCGAAGCTCTGGACTGCATCACACAGAGTCACCACATGAGGCGATGGAGGGTAGCACGTTTGCTAGTAGGGCACGGACCACGTCATACGGGGCAGCGTAAAGAGGACATTGAACAAGGGAGGAAGCCACGTCTTGGATAGCGCATACCGGGTAGCATGCATTTAGTTTCTAGCTAATACTTTTGCAAAATGAAGAACCGATCGTCGGACCTACTCACCAGCAACTAACTCCATGTAAGGTCACCGCCTATGATGTCAACTCGAGTGAGATATCCAGGCCTCTGCAAAGTAAGTTTTCACCCTATTTCACTATTTCTGGGAAAAAGGCGCAAATTTTGGCGACGAAATAGGTTCGACTAAGAGGCTACTATCGGAATTCTCCAAAAACTTAAAATAGGTGAATTATATTTATCTTCTTTTTTGTATGTGGAGGCCAACTCCTCGACTATAAGCCTATGCGTTGTTCGCTAGCTTGATTATCTCGAAGTATTGCGTTGCTTGTAGCTGGCCTTCCAACGCGTAGTTAGTCAGCGACCTGTGGTGCATGTTTTTAGCGTGCTTTAGACGGCTGAAGTCGCTTTCCACGGTGAAACGTAAGCAAAAGCGCCAAGGAGTGGAAAATCTGTCTCTCCGTTGACATCCTCCAATCCTCAACGTTTAGCAACTTCTGGGTTGAATCCACCGTCCTCTTGAAAGTGCTATGGTCTTTCGTCTTTTCGATCAACTTGCAACGTTGAAGCCACACGTCATTCGAGGTGCAAGGATCGAAGTGATCGTTTAACCCACTGCTGTGTTTCTCCAATAGGACATGAATTTCTGCGTCCCGGTACTTGACTACATCAAATGGTGTCACCGGAGGCTCGGACTCTGCCTCACTGTTTACTTCAATCTGAATGGCGTTACGATCTTTGATGAAGTGGCGAAGTGCTTCTAGGGTTCCAAGTACAATACCATTTCGAGCGTCGCTGCATAATCCGTCATAGACAGAAGTACTGTAGAAATAAGCCATCCGTAGTCCATTTCCAACCTTCTCGCGTGACACGATACACCTGTCAGCATCGTCGTATTCATCACGTGCCATGGTCTCGGCATTCAAATTTTCTTCGTATTCGGTCTGGATGGACCGAACGAGATCTTGACTGCTGCATTCTGACCTTTCATGTTCACCGTTGCGTATTGCAGACACCGAAAGCACTTCCGGATTTGTTCGCTCAGCCGGGCGACCAAGAAAAGGCATAGCCACCATTCGTCACGCTGCTTGACAGCACCTTTTTCATCTTGGAATGTAACGATGGTAGGGAAGTGTCTCGCAATAAATTGGCAGCTACCAGCAATTGATTCGCAGCGAGTAGTAATGTAACATGGACATTCTCCAATCTCGTCCTTGAAGTGCTTCCTCACGTCCGAAAACCTCGCAGAAGGAGTTTCATTTGCATGGCACGCACGGATGACCATACCACAACTGATTTCCTGCAGATGACGTGTGATCAAGCGTTTTGAACGCTGTTTGCTCGATTCTAGGCTAAATAT
>JAADWT010001201.1:0-10308 GCA_023336285.1 Pythium grandisporangium
AGCAAAGACAGATGATATCAGTGCACCGTTCGACAATCGAGCAGCGCACTAAAAAAAGGACAAAATCGTCTTATGCTCAAGGAATATCCATAAATCAGTTCATCAGTATAAAGTTCATCAGTATAAATGAAGGAATATCCATAAATCAGTTCATCAGTATAAAGTTCATCAGTATAAATGAACTGAATGGATATTCCTTGAGCATAAGACGATTTTGTCCTTTTTTTAGTGCGCTGCTCGATTGTCGAACGGTGCACTGATATCATCTGTCTTTGCTTCGTTGGCTGCAGGTGCTCGACGTGATGGATTCCATTTGTCACAAGCCCTGGACTGGTTATGGTGGCTACACTTCAACAACTTTGCGATCCGGTACGAACGGATACAACTCTGATATGCGTGGCATGGAGCTCTCGTCCAGTCCACAGGTTGTAGCTGCCGTCTCCATTTACGACCTGCATCTGACAGAAGCACGGTTATTGATGATATTGACGACTCCACCGACGCTTCCGGAATGAAGAAGCATGTGGTGGACAGTCGATGATGATGATGATGATGATGATGAGGTGTATTGGTCACAATTAAGAACCAGATAACCCTACAAGACTAGCCTAACACGCCTAATCTTTGGACAGTCGAGGCGATGGACCGGCAGCCACCACTTTATGGACGCAGGAAATACCACCAACGTGACCAGTCGTGCCAGACCGGATAACGCCCAACGAAACACACCTCCTCTACACTTGGTGGTGGCGGAAGTGCAGCACCAGCGGATTACACGACATCCTCATGAACGTAAACAGAAGTAGTGACGCTCGCTTGCACTAAGAGGCACAGTATGTAATCAGGATTCGCTCAGCCAAACCGACCGGGTGTTCTAGACATGGTGCTCCTCCAGTCGTTCGAACTGCAACAGGTTCCCTCTACGAGGGGAAAGCACCATAGAACACCCGATTCCACATGCATCTTTCGCGGACGTGCGTTCCTTGCTGCCGGCAACACTCATTTCCGATCTTGATCGCTGCTAGCAACTTGACCAACTCACTAATACCAACCACGCAAGAACCCAGCAACCGCATCTTCCCATCGATCTAGACATGGCGCCCAAGAACTTTGTTGTCAAGCTTCTCGCCCTCGGGTGCCTGGTGGCGTTCTGCCTCATGAGTGTGTCCACCGCAGCCGACGCCCGCGCGACCCGCGAGCTCGCCAGCAACTCAACGGAGAAGGTAGACCGCCATCTGGTGGCCGCTGCGTTCGGTCTCGGCAAGGTGAAAGCTGCCCAGCCCGTTGCTGCTGCTGCCAAGCCTGCCGCCAAACCCGCTGCCAAACCCGCTGCCAAACCGTCTTCGGCTTCGGCGAAGAAGCCTGCCGCTGCCCCGGCTGCGGCCAAGAAGCCATCCCCAGTCCCTGCCCCCGCCAAGAAGCAGGCTGGCCCGCCACCAATCAAGCATGCGGCCGCCAAGGCGAAGTGCGCCAAGAGCCATCACCGCTCGCTCGTGGCGTACACCGTCACCGTCAACCTTGACTCTCCTCGCGAGTTCGCCACCTCTGTGCAGGCTGCTCGGCAGACGCTCCAGGGGTCCTTCGGTGCGTGCAAGCCCAACATTTACGGCACGTCTGGATGGATTCTTCAGATCGTGCGCAACGGCCAGACCCTGCAGCTCCGTATGGACGATGACTTGTACCTGCGCTGGTTCGCTGATCTCGGCGACAAGGAGATCCAGAACTTTGACTACCCGCACAAGACCTCTCTCACGTGGAGCCTGGCGTCGTTTGACAACATCATTTACACCGTCAACACGGCTGCGTACAAGCGAGACGCAGCTTCCGTCGCCAAGGTGAGTCAGCTCGACATGAGCAACGGGTTGTGGCCCATCTTCATCATCGCGGAAGTCCTGCGTTTCAACGAGGTGGCCAGCGGTGTGGCCCACGCCATCCAGTCCGGGTCGTACGCAATCGATGGCGTCACGCTGGAGAAGGTCATTCGTTCGTGGAACAAGGACCCGTGCAAGAAGCAGCTCGGTATCTCGATGGCCATGTGCACGGCCAAGAAGTCGGCGTAGAATGCTTTTTCATCAGCATCTCGGGAGCTTTTTTTCGTCTTGGGTCATTTTTTTAGATCTGATCGTGGCTGAGCATCTGGGAATTTCCTTGCTTTAGAAGGAGCTCGAGTACTCCTCACGTCGTGCAGATGCTTTATACCTTACATATCCATAGAGACTCGCATCGTTTTCATCCCTCTGAAGGTACCAAATATGTGGATATGTGACGAAAGCTCCGTAGGTCCGATTACCTTTTGCGTACAAGAACCGAAACTGCATTGCATCGTGAAGTTGTCAATTTGTTAGCGTATTACTGTCGATTGGATGGAAAGGGAACAATAGTGTTACGACGATGATGGTACAAACTGCGAGAACTCTTGGTGCATGCGCATTAGACCTTGGAGTAGATGGGCTGGCTGGTTTGAGGTGTGCCGCCGTACGCTCCTGTCGTCTGTGGGGTGCCCAAATGGTCCACGTGGTCATACTGCTCCTCCTGTTCCTGCTCCTTGCGGCGCAGGACACACGACAGCACGACCACCAGCAACGCGCTGGCACTCACCAACACGGCGCCGGCACCCAGCAGCAGGGTCGAATTGCTGATAAACCCGAGGAACTCGCTGCGGCATTGCGTGTACGGCGCCGTGCCCGCCGCTGTAGCCGCCGTGACATCACCCGACACCAAGAACTCGCCACACCATCGCAGTGTCTTGCTCGTGCGGGGGCACTCGTCATTCGCCCAGTCCAGCACCGACGACAGGTTCTGCACCTCTCTGGCGACGTCGCATTGATCGCACATGGGCTGGACGAGCGCTGCCGCGTCCGCGCTCAGCGTCTTGACTTGATCGCATGCGCCATTCACGCCCTCCACGTCCCCCACGAGCGCGGTAATCATCGACACGTTCACGTCGGACAGGAACATGGCGGCGGCATCGTCCAGCGTGGCCGAATTGCATACGTACGCGCCCTGCGCGTAGCAGTAGACCTGGTCAAACCGCTGCTTGACCTCCTGCTCTTCGTTCTGCGCGGGGTATGTTTTGCTGTCCCAGTCTTCCGCAGTGTGGCGCACCAGGAACGAACCGACGGCTAGTGCGGCAAAGACAAGCAGCATGAGGCTGACCACGACCACGTACACTACGAGCCCGAGCCGCCAGCGGCAGCAGGCTGACACGGCGCCCAGCAGCGCCAGTGCCATCACCACGCTGCCCACGACGACCATGGCCGTGAGCACGTCTTCCGTGGCCGACCAGTACGCGTCCAGCACGGTGAGCCAGCCGTTGTGACGCAGCGACAGCGCCGCGTACACCACGAGGATGCCGCCCGCCAGCAGCACGACATTGAACGCCACCAGGAGAAGCACCGAGCAGGCGAGTGCGCCCTTGGCGCCAGTGCTTCTTGTCATCGTGCGCTGCAGACGTAGGATCGATAGAGCGTTCAAGTGGGCTGCGCTGAGATGGTTTGGCGGTTCGCGTGGTGTTGGTTGCGGGCGCGATGGAGAATTGACGAATGGCTGGATTTTTCTTCTTCTCTAAATGTACTTCTTTGTATCCAAGCAGTCCAACGGCGCTGCTCTTACGAAATTTAGCCAGCGTTTGACAGTGAAAGGTTGTCACATATTGGGTGCTTCCAGGAAATGCCGCTTGACTTCGAGCGGGTATTCATTTATGCAGGCGGTGAGATGCCCGCGGGGTCATTGATGACAGTTTACCGCATTGTGTGGATTTAGAGAGGGGATGCCAGATGAGGAACGGGCGGGCGGAGAGAGCGCTTAGCGCCAACACCAGCTGGTATCTATCATCCCAGGCAGCGGCTGCTGGCCTGCTCTTTGGGTTCACACTTGAGTAACCCAAGACATGGGTACATGTACACATGCCTGCACCCATCCCGGGCGCGTAACGTACCATTTCGCAGGAGCAGTACAATATGGAGAACGAATAGAAATGTCTCTGGCATGGGATGTGGTCATATCACGGCGGGGAGGTGATGGTGGAACAGGATGATACCGGGTAGCTACAAAGCAAAATGCCCCGTGATTTGTTTTGCACAGCTCGTAGGAAGAGATGGTATAACCGCACGGGGCTCAGAGCGCTCCGAGAATATCATCTTCCAGGTCGGCGAGCTGGCAGAGGACAAGCAAAACGAAATAAGTTTCCACCACTGGACAGTCCATAATATTCATCCCCCATGCGTTCCAAACGTACATCGTCTCCATCATCATCGTCATCAGCTTCGTCAGCAACAGTATCGGCGACCTCGGTGGCAACAGCGGTCACCAGAGGTGGTGGAGGAGCCTGTGGCTCTTCTTGCAATTTGATGCGTTTGCGTCGAGTCGCCAACTGATTGCGGATATCCGTCGAACTCCGTTTCCGCTTGGCCTCTTGGGCATTCTCCTCTTCTTCGGCTTCAATCAGACGGAGAAACGCGTCGTCCATGTCCTAATATCATTCACAAAATTACATCAGCAGTGGCACCCCATTCGCAATAATGACGCATCAATCCGGGTACCAACCTTGGCGGGAGGTTTCACTGCTTTGGGCACCTCTGGAATTGGCTCGGCAATCGGCCTTTTCCACTTGACAGCTCGATCGTTTGCAAAGCTGACAGGCACTGGTCGATACTCTCGTTTCGAACTACCCAGATTCGTGATCTTTGACAAGAAATCAAAGGTCCCCCCCTGAGCCACAACACCTCGCTTCTTCTCGCGTTCGGCTGATTCATCCCTGGTGATGCGCTTCATACTCACAAACCTCATCCGAGCCTTTGTTTTTGAATGTGCAGATCTTGGTGCGATTTTACTGGGCCGCATACCACTTCCGTATGTCCTGTGCATATAGACAGCGTCCACTTCTGGGTGGAAACGCACGTGCTTCTTCACCTTTTGGTCTCCAGCGTTGCCACCAGAGAATATACAGCTTTTCGTCGGGACTTTTGTCAAATCCACGGGGGAAAGCATTACTTGCACATCTTCACTATCCTTAGCAGCGTTCGATGACGGTTCAGATCCGACCGTCTCGACTTCATTGACCAGAGCATCTGATTCCGTTGCGGTCGGATCTCCATCCGGCGTGTTTGTAATCTCGATATCTTCACCACCGCACGATTCAGGAAGGGGGCGCTCTCCATCCACAGTTGTTTCTTTTACTGTATCCGGGTTTGCTTCTCCAGAAGGCATTGCAGCTGACTCGGGCTTTGGCTCACTGGTTTCGAGTTCAGTGTTCACTGTTGCAGCGGCAGCAGCAGCAGCTTCAGCCGCACGAGCAGCTTGTTTGGTTCGCAACTGGTCGGCATCAAAATCCGACTCAGGCACACGCTCCCATATCCGAGCACTCATGAGCATCCACTCTGGTGTTACCACGTGGACATTGGGCATGCGCTTGGCTTGCACATGCTTCTGTGTGTCTAACCGGCCGGGGTGAATTACAAGGTGAGTAATCGGGAAATCTTTCATGGTCGTACTGGGCGTCGCTCCGAGTTCGAGTGCGAGCCGCCACAGATAATGCGACTGCGGCTTCCTCGGGCCTTGTAGTGGGAACAATCCACTAAACACAAGGTGGCACCCCGACAGGATCGTCGCTTTGTGCTATTAACCATACAGTTACGGCATTCGATTAGTACAACTGCGTCACAGCGCAAAATTACGGTATTGATGGCTGATTGGGTATCAAGGAGCAAGCAGCTATGCGAACCTGTGTGAGAAGGCGTTTGACGTCGCTGCCTTTGCCCGACATTTGCTCTTCCACAGTGATATTTTTTGTTCTGTGACCATAAAATTCTTGGTGTATGCACTACAATGGCACACGGTCAGATTCATGTGAAAATCACTGCACTCAGCACGCACCGGGGTTCTACTTACTTTGAGCACTCGCATCGTGTGCATGAGGTGTTGGTCGTCCTTAATCACACCGTCGTCACCGCAGATACCCACCACACTACGTCCCGAGGCATTGTTGATTTCCGCCTTGGCGTTGAAGTGGTGATACGCCTCGATCAGGATCACGTTGCCCTCGTTTTCCTGCGGGAATACACGAAATCGTTCATTAGTGGGGTGCTGACTCGTCTTCGTTGCTATGCACATGGATTAGACCCGAATGGATGACCAAACATGGTCAGCATGACGAAAGCACTACCAACATTCGAAACGACATACTTTCCACACGTCCAGGCGGTCATCTAGCACGAGGATCATCGAGTCATCGCTGGACGGAAACAGAAGCTTGAGTGATTTATGCTGCATGTCCGGTGTATCTGTCCGTGCCACAATGCGGTTCTGGAAGAACTTCTTTTGCGGGTCAATGATCTTGGCAATCTCTTCTGCGTATACGCGCGTGCCATGCGTATAGATAAACAAATCGTAGAGAACTGCAAGCTGCGTCAAAAATTCCTGAAGCCCAGGACGCAGGCGCACCACATGCTGTTGATTGTATGCGCCGGGCAGGTAAAACACGTGCAGATCGGCTATCGTTCACAAGACAATCATCACAACCACCCACGCTGGGGTAATGAGCATCATCGTCCTGAACCATCAAAGTCATTACCTCCCATTTTCCATCGCCGCACCTGTAGGTTCAATCGTGCCCTCCACATCCTCTGCACGCACAGCATGAAGCAGTGTATGATCAAGGTCGAGCACGAGTGACAATTTCTTGGCACTCAGCTGCCGCTTCATGGTAGCCGAGTCGAATTTTTCTATTACCACATCCCGTGGCAGCCAGCCGCACATACGCGTCAGTACACCACCAAGCAGAGAAGAAAAAAACAATAACCACCGGTGGCTGAACCACACACATCACACAAGCATCCACGAGGTACGCACTCGCTTGCTCCGCATTCAAACGCAGCATTTGGCCATCCGAGAGGACGTTCACAGAGCGCTGGTCGTCGTCCAGCTCGTCCTCGTTCTCCTCCACGATCGCGAGGCACATCAGACATGTACGACCACGCACCAATGGGTGGCTACAGTATTCAATGAAAGCAATCGCGACCTCTGCGTTGCTCTCGCTAGGATCCTTGTCCTTGTCTTCGTCTTTGCACGTAATAGTGGCTGACTTCGCATCATCACCACTAGCTTCACTCTCGGCCTTGGTCGCATCCTCATTTGTGCTGCTTGGCATCGCCGTATCCGCACCCACTGCCTCGTCTGTTGTTGTACTTGCTCCTTCATCATCATCCGTATTCGTACTGCTCTCCACTGCCGCTGGTGGCGTCTCGACCGGAATGCGCAGTGTGCCGCGGCACGGCGCCACCACAGGCGCGTGGGTGCCGTCCTGGAGCAGACCCACGGAGCCTACCACCTGGCCGGCATCCACCCACGCGCCCTCCTCCACGTTCCACGCCACGGTGGACGCCATCGTGGCGCGGCAAAGCACAGGTTTGCGCCGCATATGATCCGCAGCGTTCTCCATTTCGGCCCCGATGAGCTCCGCTTTTGCGCGATTCGGAATGTAAAACGTAAAACTCGCGTTTTACACACAAACCTCTCACTCTCAATTTCACTACGCCATGCCAAAAAGGGGGGGGGATTTACCTCCAGACACCAGAATAGTGCGCTCCTCCCTCCAATAAGACTATTTTACTGGACGGTTCCTTTATTCGAAGAGGTGACGGTGCCCAAGGCGTTTGGTTGGTGCGGCCCAAGAGGGATTGGCCGACGAGCAGCGCTGGCCAGGAAGACACGAGAGCAGAGTGAGCAGGGCAGAGCCAGGAAGCCATCGAGCCACGGAGCCACGGAGCCACGAGGTACGAGCCACCAGCAAGCGTACGACGACGTCTTACGGACCATGGCGACCACGGGTGAGTTCAAGCGCTTGGTGCTCAAGCAGTTCCCACCGACGACCGAGACGGAGACGGTGGAGAATACGTACTGGAAAAAGTTCCAGGCCCCGCAGGAGCTGCAGCAGGTCGGTGCCGTGACCCACATTGACGTGTCCCCGACGGCGCCGCACAACGTGGCCATCACGACGTCGACGCGCATCCACCTCTACAGCACGGCCAGCCACCAGATCATCAAGACGTTTAGCCGCTTCCGAGATGTGGTGTACTCGGGCACGTTCCGGTCCGATGGCAAGCTATTGGTCGCCGGTGGTGAGGCCCCACAGGTGCAGGTGCTGGACATTGGCACACGCACGATGCTGCGTACCTTCAAGGGCCACACGGCCGCGATTCGAAGCACCAAGTTCTCCAGCGATAACGTGCATGTGCTGTCCTGCTCGGATGACAAGACGGCGCGCTACTGGGACCTGCCCACGGGTAAACCATTGGCGCTGCTGGGTGAACACTCGGATTACGTGCGCAGCTCAGCGGCCAACCCGGCGTCGCAGAGCCTCTGGGCCACGGGCTCGTACGACCACACGGTCAAGCTCTGGGATCTACGCACCTCGGACCAGAGCGTGTCGGCCAGCACCATGACGCTGGACCACGGCGCACCGGTCGAGTCCTGCTTCATCATGCCCGGCGGTGGCCTGCTCATGTCGGCCGGTGGCAATGTAGTCAAGGTCTGGGATATCCTCAGCGGTGGTCGTATGCTGCACTCGTTCTCGAGCCATCAGAAGACGATCACGCAGATTGGGCTGGATGGCACGGGCACGCGATTGCTCACGAGTTCACTCGATGGCCACCTCAAGATCTACGACATGAAGACGTACGAGGTGACTCATGGCTTCAAGTACAAGAGCGGCGTGCTCGCGTTTGGGTTGTCCCCCACGAATGGGCACCTGCTGACGGGCACCGTGGATGGCATGCTGGCTGTGCGGCGCCGGAACGTGAAGAAGACGGAACTGCACGATCTGCAGAGTCGTCAGGCGATCATTCGCGGCGGCACGTACAAGTATTTCATTCGTGGCAAGAACGCCAAGCCCACGCCCAATGACTTTACGGTCACCACGACGCGCCACAAGCGGATCGCGCCGTATGACCGAGCGTTGCGCAAGTTTGACTACCGCCGCGCGCTGAACGAGGCGCTGGACACGCGGTCACCCATCATCGTGGCCAGCATGCTGGAGGAATTGCGGCTTCGTGTCGGGTTGTCACGTGCGCTGTCGGGTCGTGACGAGGAATCGCTGGAGCCATTGCTCTCGTTTTTGATCAAGTACGTGACGGACCCCAAGTACTCGTCCCTGCTCATCCATGTCTGCACGCTCGTATGTGATATCTACGCGCCCAAGCTGAGCCAGTCCATGGTCATTGATCAACTGTTCATCAAGCTTCATGAGAAGATTGACGAGGAACTGCGCACGCAGAAGCAGATCATGGGCGTCGTGGGCATGATGGATACGGTCATGGCGGCGCAATCGAACGGAACGCTTGCCAGCGCGAGTGGCAATAATGACGCGGTGGGGGAAAATGACCCTTTGGTGATGGCGGACGACATGGAGATGCGGTAGAGAGTGATAGAGGCATACAGAGACATGCCAAAGCAAGCCAAACATGCAACAACAAAACACAAAACAAAACAATACACAGTGACCTACGACAGTATCTCCTCTCCTCCCATTGCATTCATCCCATAGACATGGACGGAAGGACTGCTGTCACAGCTCAGCACAAAGCGGGAAATATACAGTGTATTGCTTTCTGTTTTCGTTGTCCTCGTACGCTTCGAGCCGTCCAGCGAGCCAAGCATGAATCATCAAGTTTGAAGCATGAAAAACACTCCGGTTCCTTATCGTCTCCTCTCATCGGATACCTATAGCCCGCTGAAGATGGTGAGCGATGGAATCTTCGTCATGCTATTAACTTTCCTCACGCAGGCGGTCGGTCGCACGCCACGCAACGCACCCCTTCCTTCCACACACAATCCAACCCTTCTACCCGCATCCCCCTCCTCCTCCTCCTCCTCCTCCTCCTCCTCCTCCTCACCATCTTGGACCAGTGGCACACTGCAGCAGGCGCCACGTCACCTCCGATTCCCTATCTATCTGGACAGCGTGTGGATCACCTTGAGCACGTCGTCGAACGCAATGTTCTCCTGCACCTTGGCGGGTCGCATCTGGTTGTCCTCGTTGGGCGTGATGGTGACCAGGTCATTCTTGATCACCCAGTGCTCAGCCGCGGCGATCTCCGCCACGTCGGCCACGCCCAGCTTGGCCTTGAGCACGGCCACTGAGATGATGCTGTGGCTCTTGCGCAGTGCATCCACCATGAACGCTCGCACGGCATCCGTAAAGCCCACGGCCTTGCTGGCAAACGCCAGGTCCAGCTGCCAGAACTCCTATCAATCGCCGTATCAATAGCGTACGACCCGTGAATAACGGCATCGTCAGCAAAAAAAAAAAAA
>JAADWT010001202.1:0-10303 GCA_023336285.1 Pythium grandisporangium
GTATACACCTGCTCGTACCTGATACAATTCCTAATCTTATAGGGCGTGATCTCTGGTGCGCTGGTATTGCTCAAGAGCCCCGCGGTCTTCGACCTCTCAAGCGTGGAAAGCGAGAGCGTTGTGTCGGCTGCCGTCTTTGGTGCGATCGTAGGCGCACTGCTGGGCAGCTGCGGCAACCACGCGCTGGGCCGTAAGCCCGTCATCCTGGCGTCCTCCACCATGTTCACGGTCGGCTCGCTGCTCATGGGCGCGGCGTCATCCTTCGCGGCTCTACTCGTGGGTCGTCTCGTGGTGGGGTTGGGCATTGGGCTCTCGTCCATGACCATCCCGCTATATATCGCCGAGGTCTCGCCACCGCATATCCGGGGGCGTCTGGTCTCAATGAACACGCTGCTCATCACGGGTGGTCAGTTCTTTGCATGCCTGCTCTCGGCCATACTCAGCGAAGTGCCCGACGGATGGCGGTACATGCTGGGCCTCGCGGCCGTACCAGCAGCGATCCAGGTGCTGGGCTTCCTGCTGTTACCTGAAAGTCCACGGTACCTGCTCAGTCGAGGCCGCAAGCAGGACGCATGGAAGGCGCTCGTCCGGATTCGCGGCACCGAGGAGATTGAGCACGAGTTCAACCACATCGAGAGCGAGGTACACAAGCAGCAGGAGCACGAGGTCTTGGACAGCGTGGCCAAGGAGGCTGTCGCGGATGATGGTGGTGACGGTGATCACGCTCGTGTCGAGACGGTTGGGGGGGCTTCCACGGGGATCATGCAGCTCTGGGGGGAGCTGCATCACCCCGCTGTGCGCCGTGCCCTGGTGCTGGGCTGTGTGCTGCAGGGCCTGCAGCAACTCTGCGGCATCAACACGGTCATGTACTACGGTGCGACCATCATCCAGCTCGCGGGCTTTAGCGATCCGTCGACGGCGATCTGGTTGGCGGCGGGCGTCTCGTTCAGTAATTTCTTGTTCACATTCGTGGGCATCTACCTCGTGGACCGCGTGGGGCGACGGCTGTTGACGTTGGCGAGTCTGGCTGGGGTGTTTTTCTCCTTGGTGGCGCTCGGCGTGAGCTTTTACAGCGCGTCACAGTCGTCCATGCCCGCAATCGGCGTGGGCACCGATATCTGTGGCGCGTTGACGTCCTGCTTTGACTGCGTGGCGAATGCGGATTGCGGGTTCTGTCAGGGCGACGACACGAGCCCGGCCACGACTAGCAATGCCTGCATGACCGGTACGATTGGCAAGGCCCTCGTCACTTCTTCAGGCGAGGGCGGGTGTGCGCCATCGCGTTGGCACTACTCATCCTGTCCGGGTGATAGTCCCACGGCCGGCTGGGTCATCCTCGTCGCGCTCTTTGTGTACTTGGCCTGCTTTGCCAGCGGCATGGGTTGCATGCCCTGGACCGTGAATGCCGAGATTTACCCGCTTCGTGTGCGCAGCATCGCACTGAGTGCCGCCACCTCGGTCAATTGGGTCGCCAACTTGTTGGTCTCGTTCACGTTCCTCTCGGTGATTGACGCCTTCCAGCCGTACGGTGCCTTCTGGGGGTACGCCGCCATCGCGGCCGTGGGGTTTGTCTTCCTCTTCTGTGAGATGCCTGAAACCAAAGGATTGGCACTGGAAGAGATTCAGCAAATCTTTGAAAGAAGCACGCGCTACGAGAAGATTGATGAGAAGGCGATCTCTGTGGATGCCGCAGTCACAAGAGGTGGTTAGTCAACGTCGCCCTGCGGTGGATACCATACAAACGACTACTATTACAACCTAAAGAAAGCAGCACATCATGCTGGCCAATGTACGCAAAATGAACCATGTTTGTTGTTTGTTTCGCTATTCTCTCACTTGTCTTCCGCGAGATGAAGTTGTTGTTGTTGTTTGGCATCCGTGGCTGTCTACAATTCTTCCTCTTGGAATCGTGCCATGGGTGCCGTGGAAGGGCGTGCTAATTGTCACACCTCCTACGCGCTGGGTTGAACTATGATAACGACATTTCTTCGGCGTTGTTGATATGGAGCTGACCTGATCTATGATGCATGGACAGACTCCAAGTTGCTCGGGTCCTCTACGCACGACTTCATAGTCACTCCCATGCGAGCAGCCTGCGAACCGTCCACATATCTATGATCGATTGTGGTGGTCAAGGTCAAGATCGGGCGAATCACAACCTTACCATCTTCAACCACTGGAGTATCCTTGATGGCACCAATCGTGACCAGCATCGGGGTTTGCGCGTAAGGCGACAAGGGAGCAAACGCAAGTTCCATGCCCATCATACCAACGGACGTAACCATGCAACTACCAAACATGTAGGGTTCGACGCCAACCGGTGGAATACGCAAGCCGAGGCAACCGCCCAGCCAACCAACAAGGTTCACAATCGGACGAATGACGAACGTTGGTAGCATGGTCATCAACTTGTTGCGATCTTCCTGCGCCTTGTCGTTTCCTTTGCGAAGCTTGCCAGCATCACCGCGCACGCGGGAGCATACCTCCTTCAACGTCATCTTATCCACTGACGGCAAACGACACACACCAAGATCCTTTCCCCCAGAGACAGCGACCAAGCAAGAGATGTCCACCGTTGGAGCGGGGTAGTAGTTGCCGAACACAATGTGTCCATTGACTGATGGAGCCTTGCTCAGAGCCTCTCCAAGCGCACGCAACACGATATGAGTAATCGTGATATGCTCTCCCGTAGCCTTGCGCTTCTCTTCGATATATTTCTGTGTCTTGGACACATCCATCTGTAGAGTACCCAGAATCATTCCGCTGTCCGGTGGTCCAAAGGTTGCGATCATCAATTTGCGCCGAGGAGTCATGTTACTTGGGCCCATGTACAGCATCGTCGCAAAATACACCATCAGGAACAAGACGACTCCACTGTGAAGGATACCAGGAAGACTGACCAACTTCAGTGCCACGAGTGCCCCCACAAACTGGATAGCATTCATCTTCAGGTAGTCCTGTATGCTTTCGCCGGATTGAGTTGTATCCAAGACATCATTGGTAGCAATCTTCTTGGAGACCGAAGAAGTTGTTTTCGACTCCGATTCAGGTTCTGTTCGGGGACTAGTTTTGCTAACCGCCTTCACCGAATGAACAGTAGTCGATTGCATCTGCGTCGCCTTCGTCGCGTCAAAGACAGTGTTAGTCAACTTTCCTTGACGGGCAATCGCATCGACCTTCTTGCTCTTTTTAAGGACTTGCGCAATCCGATCGATGAGATAAGGCTGCTCCGACGCAGCCTTCGCAGCGACACGGGACGGCACGCTTCCCTTCAGATCGGACTTCACCATGTAGGTCACATGAGCTCCACGGTAGTCCGCATCCGGAACAATCTTCCACGCAGCAATGTGTACGTGGCCACGAACAACTTTCGGTTCCTTGAGTGGGCACAACTTAGGCTCTTCAACGCCGTGTGACACAACGAGGATAGTTCCTCCTGGGAGAACCCGCCAATGCGTGACACTTACAAAATCTCGTCCAGAAACGACGAAGATGGGCTTAAACTCGACATAGTCCACGGTCGTTTGTGCGTCCAGTACTGCTAAACGAGTACTATTTGCCAATTGTGTGTCGTACGCCTTTTTACCTTCAACATCGATGACCACATCCCAAATTGCTCGGGGGTGACACTCGATACGACCCACACCCTTAGCTGCCGTCAAAGCACCATCTATCTTGGTGTACGCCTTGACGCCGTGCTTTTCAGAATGGAAGTTCCATGCCGTCTCGTCCTCCATGTCAGCATCCATTCCGGCGATGGCTCTGTTAATCGATTCGCGGTACTTCTCCGGGACAGTAGGCAACCCTTCCACCGGAATCGTGGTCACGGCCGAACGCGACGATTTCTCCTTTGATGCGTGTGCGAGATCCTTCCGTGCGGAATGATCAATCAGACGGCTCGAAGTCAAAACGGGAGCCATGGTGCGAGACGGCTTAGGGAGCTCGAAGAGTGTGTTGGTCAGCTTGCCTTGGCTGTCGATGTCATCGAGCTTCTTGCTCTTTTTCAACACCTGCGCGATCTGATGAATTAGGTACGGCTGCTCAGACGCAGCCTTTGAAGCAATTCGCGAAGGCACACTGCCCTTCAGGTCGGTTTTGACCATGTAAGTCACGTGTGCGGCACGGTAATCGGCATCCGGAACGATTCTCCACCCGGCGATATGAACTTCCCCACGAACGACCTTCGGTTCCTTCAAAGGGCACAGTGCATGGTCCTCGATACTCTGCACAACCACCAAGATAGTTCCACCGGGAAGAACTCGCCAGTGCGCCAAGTTCACGAAATCGCGACCGGCGACCACGAACACAGGCTTGTATTCGACATAGTCTACATTCGTCTGTGCATCCAGCACGGCCAAACGCGCTCCTTCGGCCAATTGCGGGTCGTACGCCTTCTTACCTTCAACGTCAATGACGACATCCCAAATAGCACGAGGGTTGTATTCCACTCGGCCAACACCCTTCGCCGCGGTCAGTGATCCGTCGACCTTTGTGTACGCCTTGACGCCATGCTTTTCGGAATGGAAGTTCCAAGCGCCGTCGTCGTCCATGTCCGCGTCCATGCGAGCAATCGCCTTGTCGATCATTTCGCGGTACTTCTCAGGGACAACGGGCAATCCCTCCGGCGGAACCTCAGTCACATGCCCCTGGGAATACGAAACGTCATCGCCATCTTCATCCTCGGTCGAGTTGGCCAATGACGTGGATGTCATCAGTTCTTCCTGCTCCATGTCCATCTCCGTGGTCGTGAGGCCGAAAAGCGTGCGGTTTGTCACCTGGGGCAAGCTCTCGGCATCAACAGTGTCCTGCTCATCCAACGCAGTGCGAAGACCATCCAGCACAAACGCCTGCTTGACAAACATTTTGGTCTGCAACGAGGCCGGGATGCCTCCACGCACATCGGCCTTGACAATATACTGCGCATCAGCACCGGTGTAGTCAGCGTTGGGTGTGATCAAGAACCCACCCAGCACAGTGGTGGCGCGCACCATGTTGTCCTTGAGCGGGCAAAGGTTGGGGCGATCAACTGAGGTGGCAATCAGGACAATGCTGCCGTCCTTGAGTACCCGCCAGTGCGTAATGTGAACGAAATCCCGCGCCGATGCCGGAAACACGGGCTTGTAAATCAAATGGTCGACAAAAGTGTGGTCGTCATAGACGTGGACGCGCTTGGTGCCCATCAATTGCGGGTCAAACTCCTGGCGACGAGACAGTTCAAGCAGCAGCTTGACGATCAAGTACGGGTGGTGGTTGATGAAGCCCACGCTTTTGCATGAGCCGAGGCGCGAGGCCGCACGCACAAAGACCTTGCAATCGCGCTGCTCGGTGTGAAACTTCCATCCTTCCGCGTTCTCGCGCGTCTGGGAGTAAAAGTCGGCCATGAGCGTTTCCAGCTGCTCGCTGTGGTCCGCGGGCAGCTCCACATCGTCGACCGCGATCGCGTCCATGTCGGCATCGTCCAGCGAGAAATGCGCGGACGATGGCGCCTCAAACATGCTCATAGACTCCATGCGGTTGACGCCGGCCGCGGCGGGGAGCGCGGCCTCGCGGAGGATATCGACCCAGTCGTCCATGCGGCCCTGCAGCGTGGCCGCGAGGTCATAGACCTTGGACGTCTTGGGGTGTGAGATGCGGAAGCTAAAGTAGTTGCGCGAGCGCGTGCCCGTGATCTTGCAGCCCGTGAGCACCACGATGCCCTTGGGTACCGTGTCCCCCTCGCGCTTGTAGTAGTAAAGCATGGAACCTTCCAGCACAAAGTAGCGCGTCTTCCACTTGCGTGACAGCCCCTTGATGCCCGACTTCTTGTAGAGATGGCCCGACTTGCGCGGCACATGGTGGTGCGTGGAGCTGCTCGTCGCCACGGACGACGGCGTCGCGGTCATCGTGGGCGTCGTCATCTCCTACGTTTAATACCGGTCCGTGTCGGTTGGTTCCCCCTCTTGGGTTTCCCTTTGGTCGAGGAAAATGATGGTCGTACGCGATTCTGCGCGCAATGGTGAATGACCGCGTGGCTTGCGCTGCGGTCCGCCCTCGAGGGAAGCTGTTGGCGTTGGTGTTGGCTGGCGTTGGTGTTGGCGTTGGTGTTGGTGTTGGTGCTGATTGGGGATGGGTATACAGTATACTTACAGTACAGCGGCCAACTTGATGTTGGTAACACTCGGCCCCAGTACTTCGCTGTCTCTGCCTCTCACGCTCTCTCCCTCTTTTTTCCCGTTGTTGGATCGGAGGAGGGCACAGCGAAAAGATGACAGCCAGAAGAACCGAACCGATCCGAACGGTGCGAGATGTGGGTGGCCGCCATCGCGTGCGGTATCTTTTCGCCAACAAACGACCAACAACATGATCTGGCTAGTTTCATGAACACTGGCCTGAACTACACGAGCATGGCGAAATTCAATGGCTGCCTACTTCGAAGAATATGTATTCGTACAGTATCCTACCATATAAACTCTGTGTGTTTCTGTTCCAAGAATATACAACCGTTTGTGCACTCAAATGTTTTATTAAAGGGTATTCGTCACTTATCAGCCCTACCCGCTTCCGTTTCCCGCCCCGATCCCCAGAGTATACGCGATGACAACGCGCCATCAGATACAGCAGTCGTAAAGCTGGGACACTGGGCGGCGACCAAACGATCGCATCCAAGTCAAGCCAAGCCAAGCTGTGCGCAACACTGCCTTCCATTCAGTTTTTCCACGTTGCCACCATCCTCTTTGTAAATGGGTTCACATTTTCAATTCGACACATGAGATCATGGTCAATCGATTTTGTGCCCAGGAGGTCTACTTCCTAAGTGAGCACCCACCGAGCAGGAAGTTACTGCTCGGTGGGCGCCTTTCCTGTCACTCATTTCTGTCAATTTCTTTCCACCAGCCGGCTCACGGCTTTGATGGAAAAAACGTTCCATCGCAACATGTGCAATGAAATGACAACCATACCCTTTCCAAATTAATACGTACTTACGACGGCGGAGTGGAAATATCCACGGGAACTTAACCACACGACCTTGGTAAGTGCGCGCCGCCCACATTCCCGACAACCCGTCTTAAGTTCGATCGCCTTCGGCCTTCTTCCTTCCTTCCAATGTTCAAGGTTGGCAGTCATCAAGCCGCCGATCCAAAATCCGCGATCATGACGCAATTGTATCGGCTCGGCGCGTTCTGCAGCCAGCGCCCATGGCTCGTATCGTTCCTGGCACTGCTCTGCAGCCTCGTGCTGTGCCTGGGCCTGCAAAACATGCGCATGCAGTCTGATCCGCAGCAGCTCTGGGTGTCGCCCGCCTCCGAGGCCGCACGCGAGCAGCGTCACTTCAATGCGCTCTTCCATCCGTTCTTCCGCGTGGAGCAGCTCATCTTCTACGTGGACGCGCATGCCGCGGGCACCGCCACCACTTCCGTGCTAGGTGGTGATGACGGCACGTCACTGAATGCAGCCGACCGCGACGATCTGATTCAGAAGCACTACCTGCTGCAGCTCGCGGAGCTGGAGACGGCGATCCAAGAGGCCGTCTTGGAACTACCCACACAGAACGTGTCACTCAGCGATCTGTGCTACCGCCCCATCAAAGGGAAGGGATGTCTGGTGACGAGTCCGTTTCAGTACTGGCTGGGCAACCGCACGCTATTGGAGGGGGACCCGGATATCAAGCTCACGACGGCATGTCAAACCACAGACCCGGTGCTCAAGCAGCGCGCGCCCTGTATGGACCAGAACGGCGTGCCCGTCATGCGCAACGTCGTGTTTGGTGGGCTGAGTCGGGACTCGTGCCATGAGAACCCGGATCCGTGTGGCGAGTCAACGCCCAAGGCCACGGCGCTCGTGGTCACGTTCTTGCTGCACAACAACCCAGAGAATGCAAGCTACACCGCGATGGTGGAGGAATGGGAACAGCGTGTGTTTCTTGATCAGGCTGCGCGGTTTGCGGATCGTCTGCAGTTGCGTGCACAGGAAGAGGTATCTGGTCCGCGTGCCATAAAGCTCACGTACATGGCGGAACGGTCCATCGCGGACTCGCTACAGGTGCAGACGACCCAGAACGCGTTCATCGTGGTCGTGAGCTACGTGGTAATGTTTGTGTACGTCTCTGTATCACTGGGCTCGTTCATAGACCCCATCCATTCTCGCTTTGGATTGGGGCTCACGGGTATCCTCATTGTCTTGCTCTCTCTGGGCATCTCGATGGCCATCTGCTCGGCGCTCTTCCAACTCGAGGTCACGATGATCACGCTCGAGGTCGTGCCGTTCTTAATCCTGGCCATTGGTGTCGACAACATGTTTATCCTCACCAATGAGTTTGATCGTCTGCTCAGCGTGCGGGGGCTTTCATCATCCTCGGTATCCGCGTCATCGGCAAGTGGGTCACGCCGACATGGCGGCGATGAGAATGCCATACTGGATCAAGTGATGGGTGAGACCATGGTGAACGTGGGGCCCTCCATCGCCGTGGCGGCTGCCTCGGAGTGTCTGGCCTTCTTAGTGGGTGCGCTTACGCGCATCCCGGCGCTGGAGACGTTTTGTATCGTCGCCGCCGTCGCCGTTGTAGCTGATTTTGTACTGCAAATGACATGGTTTACCGCGGCATTGGTCCTGGATGCGAGGCGAGTTCGTGGCCGACGATACGATCTGTTCCCTTGGCTTCGCCAGGGGGTGGTGCTCAGCCGGGAGAAACAGCAGGACAAATACCACAAGTATCGATCGTCGCTTGAACCATGGGCAAGTACGCGCTCGTTGGGCAGCACGGGGATCATCAAGAACTTTGTGGAACACTCATATGTACCGTTCATTTTTCGGAAATCGACCAAGCTCTGTGTGTTGCTGGGCTCTGCGTCGCTCGTACTGCTTGGAGTCGTTGGTTCGCGGCATATCCCGCTGGGTTTAGAGCAGGAGCTTGCTGTCCCCACCAATTTTTATCTTCACGATTATTTTCAAGTCCAGACCAAGTATGGAGAAGCTGGTCCACCGGCCTACCTCGTGATTGGTGATGGCGTTGATTACACGGATGGGCACACGCAAATGCAGTTAAACCAGCTTTTGGATGAGCTTTCGAGTATCAGGCAGTACATTCAGCTGCCCATCTACTCGTGGTTGCATACCTTTAACCAGTGGCGCCAGATGCGGTATTTCCTGCAAGAAAAGATTGATCTAGATGCAAGTGATTGTCCCGTGCAGCCGCTGGACCCGTTCCCATATGAAGTGCGGAACGCAACAGCACCAAACAGTGGTGCTGCTGGTGATGGTGTCTTTGACGCTGACCTCAGCACGGATCTCGCTGCCTTCAGCCTTTCGGCCCGTGATCCTGTGACACCCAATAGCAAGTTTTATCCATTGGTGAAGAATTTTACGGGCATCTCGATCGATTCGCAATGCTGCCAGCAGTTTGGTCTCTGTGGCGCGCAATACGAAGGCGATCTGGTGTTTACCAGTAACGCCAAGGGAGAAATTGACGGCATTGAAGGGGCACGCATGCGCTTTCAGATCAACGCGCTGAAAAATCAATCCATGTTTGTGAATTCGTACTATTACCTGCACGAGATTACGCACAAGTGGAGCACGCGCATGGGGCACCACATTTTCCCGTACACGCTCTTTTTTGTGTACTATGAACAGTACACATCGATCCAGGGCGTAGCGTTGCAAAGCATCCTGTTGGCGCTCCTGGTCGTGTTTGCTGCCATCTTCCTGCTCATGGGGCGTAACCTGCGGCTCAGTCTGTTGGTCACGATTTGTGTATTGGCCATGACGATCAGCCAGTTGGGCTTTGTGTTTCTTTGGAACTGCCTCTCGGAGACACCAACGTCCATCAACGCCGTGTCCGTCGTGAACCTGCTGGCCTGTGTCGGCTTGGGGGTCGAGTTTTGCATCCACATGACGCATCAGTTTGCCTACTCAAAGCAGCACCGTCTTGGCATCACGGGTGATGACCACACAAAGCACGCGCTGTGCAGCGTTGGTGCGTCCATCATCTCCGGCATCACGCTGACCAAGTTTTGCGGCATTGGCGTGCTCGCCTTTGCGCCATCGATGCTCTTCCGCGTCTATTTTTTCCGTATGTACCTGGGCATCGTGCTGCTGGGCTTTTTCCACGGCATGGTGCTATTGCCTGTTTTGCTCAGCCTGTTTGGGCAGCGCACCGAGAATGCCAATGACTTTAGTACGTTCTTGCTCTCGGAGGAGGAAGATGCGTTGACAGAGGACCCACGATCCATATGAAACAGCTCCATGCCGCGAGGACCTGCGTGATGTTTTTCTTTTTCCTGGCCATTGTGTACCTCGTGCATGTCTGTACAAAAAAAAAAAAAAAAAA
>JAADWT010001203.1:0-10292 GCA_023336285.1 Pythium grandisporangium
AAATCCCCCCCCCCCCCATCCGAGCTCACAAGTGACAGCTTGACGAGATTTCATAACGTACCGAGACGCTTGGTGGGATCCACTGATAACAGTTTCGCTATCAAGTCCCTGGCCTTCGCACTGAAGTACTTGGGGTATTCCACTTTTCCAGTCAGAATCTTCTCGTATAGCACAACGGAGGTTTCGCCACTAAACGGCGGATACCCAGCTAGCATCTCGTAGATGAGCACCCCCAACGCCCACCAGTCCACAGCCTTGTCAGACCCTTTGCTTATAATGACCTCCGGGGCTAAGTACTCTCGTGTGCCACATAGGGTCCATGTGCGGTCCTTCGCGATCTTGGCAAACCCAAAATCTGTCATCTTGATGGTGCCGTCCGCAGAAATGAGCAGGTCCTCGGGCTTCAAACCCCGATAGATGATATGCTGTGCGTGCAGGTACGAGAGCGCGAGCACGAGCTGCGACGCATAATAACACGACACATTGTCGGTAAGCCGACCTTGGCGACGCAGGTACGAAAACAATTCGCCACCTTGCACGTATTCCAGCACGAGGAAGAGGCGCTTCTCATCTTGAAAATGGCCCATATAGTTCACGATGAATGGATGCTCGATCTTGCTTAAGATCTCCACCTCGCACTTGATATGATGCAGCTGCCGCATCCGCATGACTTCGCTTTTCTTGAGGATCTTGAGTGCGTAATATGAGCCCTGGCCTCGATGACACACAAGCCGCACCCGAGCAAACGTACCCTTGCCTACCGAGCAGCAGCACCACAGACACACCGAAGCAGATTGGCACCAGTAGCATCATTAGAAAGTCAACACCAAAAAGGGAGGGAAAGAACAGCCCACAACAGTCAAACGGGACCCCCCCCCTCCGCTTCGATCCTCCTCTTTCCCTTGTCCAGAGTTCACTCACCAAGAGTGGCTAGCACCTCGAAGTCATCTTGGGTATACTTCTTCCGTTCGCACAGTTCCGCAGCCATCGCGCCCGCTGCTGTGCTAGTAACCGGAGCGGCCAGTGACGCGGCATCCTCTGGAGGTGGAGCCTAACCATGTTTTATCCAAATCAAGCCGCAGCACAGCGTGGTTAATCCACTCCTCCTTTATCGCACGTGGCTCTCTGACTCGTCCTACACTGAGCCGGAAAGACCCACACACACCTTATTATTGCCCGTTTTTTTGTTGGCCAGCATCTTCACATCCGCACTGGTCCCCCAGTTTGCGTAGTGCATTGGCTTCCGGAGAACATATCCAGTAACACGAAAGAGTCCGCATCTCAGCATCTCGCTATCCACGTCTCCAGACCACACCCAGCACAAAAATCCAGCAGTTCATCCGTCCAACACTGACACACCGACGCCCACAACCCACTCGTCTCATATCCCCACGTCACCCACCCTGCTCATTGTATCCATGCACGCGCCTCTATCCAATAGAAGTGTCGCCACATCCTGGTTATTCCCAGAAGCTGCGTAGTGAAGTGCACTCCGGTCATGCTTGTCGTATGCAGACACAACCAATACCACGAAAGAGTCCACATCTCAGCATCTCACTCTCCCCATCTTCAGACCACATCCAGCGCGCAAGGGTGCAGCAGCGCCTTGACCGTCGAACACTGATATACCGACGCCCATAACCCACTCATCTCATCCCACGCCACCCACCTTGTCCATTATATCCATGTACGCGCCTCTATCCAATAGAAGTTTCGCCACATCCACGTGGTTACCAGAAGCTGCGCAGTGCAGCACCGTCCCGTTAGCCTTGTCGTACGCAAACATAACCAGAAACACGGAAGAGTCCATATCTCAGCGTCTCACTATCCACATGTCCAACACCCAGCGTACACGGATCCACCAGCGCCTCGACTGTCCAATACTGATATACCGACGCCCACAACCCCGTCGCCGCCTATGCACACGCTACCCACCAAGTCCATTGCATTGACGTTCGCGCCTCTATCCAACAGAAGTGTCGTCAAATCCATGTTGTTACCAGAAGCTGCGTAGTGAAGTGCCGTCCGGAGATCCTTGTCGTACGCAAGCATAATCAGTCACACGAAAGGGTCGATATCTTAGCATCTCCAGACTACACTCAGTGCGCAAAGATCCAGCAGCACCTCGACCGGTCTAACACTGATATATACCTATGCCGATAACCCACTCATCTCATATGCTCACGCCACCTACCTTGTCCACGGCATCCACTTTCGCGCCTTTATCCAACAGAAGTGCCGCCACGTCCACGTTGTTACCAGAAGCTGCGTAGTGTAGTGCCGACCGGTGATGTTTGTCTTTGAGGTGGATATCAGCCTTATATTGAAGAAGGAGCTTCCCCTGCTTCGGTGTTCCATTTTGAAGCGCATACATTAATGGCGTCATGCCATCCTCGTCTTGGACATTTACATTCGCGCCATACTTGAGAAGGAACCACGCATGCTCGATCTTGTCCTCCCGTACGGCTTGGATGAGCGCCGTGGCGCCATTCATGCCCACGGCCTCCATGTTCACACCGAGCTTGACCAGAAAACGCACCATGTCCAGCTGGCCACGCTGAATGGCTAGCATGAGTGCCGTAAAGCCATCAGTGTCGTTGGCATTCACATCTGCGCCATGGTCCATGAGAAATCGCATCCACTCACGCTTGTCGTCTCGACTAGCTTGCATGAACGCGGTCATGCCGTGCCCGTCCGTGGCATCCACATGTGCGCCCTTCGCCACGAGAAAGACCACCAACTCGTACTTATCATCTTGAATCGCATGCATGAATGCGGTCATGCCTTCTTTATCCTTCGTGTTCACATCCGCGCCTTCCATGACTAGCCGCCACACCATGCGCCAGTTCTTCACCCCACTCGCGTGCACGAGTGCTCTCGACGGGGTGTCGCCTTGCTCGTTGAAGTCCACGAGGCCATGAGTCTGCGCAACGCGATCCTGCGGTTGTGTGGCTGTGCGCATCAACGCCATGGTCGCATGCTCAGCACTGATGCGAGCGCCTGCTTGGGCCAACTCCCAGAGTCGTGCAATGTTGCCCGCCTCGGCTGCCTTGCACACGCTCTCGGTATGAATGCCGTCGTCCATTTACGTGCCGTGAGCGTCCCCACTCGACTCTGGGTCGTTTTAATTCCTTCGGAGGGCACCGCAACAGACCTGGGCTGAACGAACCCATTGACTGGTCCTAATTCATGGGTCAATGGAAGCTACACTGTGACGAGTCCATGAAAGCAGCCCCAAATATCGAACGGCGTCAGCTCGGATGCCACGAGCTGGTATGGTGGCTTCAATTTGAATCGGCGCGCAGCTGGTCGGGTGATGCGCGACAAATACTGTACGCCACAGCAGTTAGAAATGTTGCTATTGGATTTTAAAAATGGTATAAAAACAATTCGAAAATGACTGGCTACTATGGCTTGGATCACCAATTTCATATGTGGTAAAATTACCACATATGAATTTTTATATTTGTATGAAAATATACAAAATCATCAAAAATCAAAATCTCAATGTAAGTGTTTATGAGTATGAGTATGGCTGGTCTGCGGAAATGAACCTACCAGCCTGCGATCAGTCCTGGCGTCAGTGGCGGTGTGGAAGGTGGAGGCGGCTTCGATGCGCAAGGCGAATCTTTTTGGATGGGGTCTGAGGCATGCATCCACGGTGGAGAGACCTAGATTCTGTTTAAACGCTGGTCGAACGAATGGCAAATAGCGCTGGGTCGGAGACGCGTCATTACTACGGGGCAGAGGCTGGCGGGGTCTCGTGCGTGAATCAGGCATCTCCTTCACTGAAGTTGCAACGCCAAGAAGGAACTCGCGGCCATGGCAGTTATGCAGTGACCAAGCTGTCCATGGCCGCTACAAAAGTGTATAATGATGCTCTGCAGTTTATTGTTGCGAGTGGTGCAGATATCAATGCCACGGACAACAACGGGTCCTCGATTCTTATTCAAGCGATCCGCGCGAACAACTGGCTCATCGTGTCATGGCTTGTTGAGGAAGGCGTCGACGTGAACACGAAGGATCAGGAAGGCATGACGGCATTAATGCATGCGGTACAAAGCGATAACTTGGAGTTGGTGGTGCTTCTTGTCTTGAACAACGCATATGTAGATGCAAAGAATAACAGAGGTGCGACGGCTCTCATGCTGGCTATCAACACCCAGGACGACAAGTGTCGCGTAATGAGGATACTCCTCATGAACGGTGCAGACGTGAATGCCAAGGACTCGAGCGGCATGACGGCGCTTATGCAAGCCATAGCACGTGATAAGTGGGATATGGCGCTGAGTCTTCTAAAGCACGGCGCAGATGTGAACGCCGAAGACAATGAAGGCAAGACCGTGCTCACGCACACCGCACGAGCTGGGCAGTTTGAACGGGCAGGCATTCTGATTGAAAAAGGCGCCGATCCAACCTACTTGGGCAATGAGACGCTACAATTAGTTCGTGATCGGTTGGTGATGCGGCTCGGTCCAGAGGAAGACAAACCATCGTGGTTCATTCCGTCTGATGCCATTACCCGGCGGCAAATCCCTATGCGTATCGGTGGTTTTGGAAGGGTGTATCGTGCCGAGTATTCCGCCTACGACGTCGTTGTGAAAGAGGTTACCAATGTGAGGCAAGTGGATTTTCTGAGGGAAGTGAGAATCTGGAAACAACTCACACACAAAAATATCGTCCGATGTCTTGGCGCGAATCATCAAGAATCACCCTTCTTCTTAGTGTCCAAGTTCGCAAGCAACGGAGAGTTGCTCGAGTACCTTCGTAAGCAGGCACGTGTTGGACGGACGGTCGTTTGGCAAAGGCTCCGGGAGGTTGCCGCTGGACTCGTCTACCTTCATAAACTCGGTATTGTTCATGCTGATCTGAAGGGCGACAACATTGTTGTCGGCAATGGCGGGACAGCAAAGCTAACCGATTTTGGGTTGAGCTTTTATCAGCATGATCCATGCTTTGCCAAAGAGATGAAACATACCCTGGGCGCGTGGGCATGGCGTGGCCCGGAATTCGTGAGGGAGGCTGATATCAAGCCTACATGCAAATCGGACGTATATTCATTGGGGATGTGTATCATCGAGGCAGTGACGATGGAGAAACCGTTGGAGGGATACGATGACGAAAGCATTCGCGACAGGCTTCGCAACGGGGATATTCTGGTTGATAAGCCTGCTGAGTTGACGACGGAGCAGTGGGCATCGGTGAGGAAAATGATCTCGCGTACTGTCACTGATCGGCCTGAGATGGCAACCGTGCTCCAAGACGTGGACAAGTTTGCCGACTATGAAGAGATGGTATGTGCCCTCGCCGGATTAGTATGAATTGGTGCGGTCAGCTGAGTTGATGATATGATACAGTGCTGGATGGCCCCGGCAGCAGCCAGGTCCGCTCGGTTGGCGGGGTCGACGCTGGGCTCACCTCGAGCGCCTCCGGCTTAAACACCGTTACAATATTAATCAAATTGAAATACAGTGGTCGTAGCCGTGTTGCTGTGTGTTGTTGTTGGCACGAAAGAGAGGCGTGGAATACAGTCGAACATTGCTACTGCGTGTACTTGAGAACTGCATCTCGTAATGACAATTTCCCGCGTTTTTTCTTCTTCACCAGCTGAGGGTGCTCCCCAACGACGGCATCGCGAAGAAAGACCACAAAGTCCGTGATCGCTGCAATGGTGAGACCGGCTTCGAGCAGTCTTTCCTTCACTGCGTGCGGAATGAGAATCTCATTTGGACGAGCCGCGAGCAGGACGCTGACGTCCTCGTCGCTATTTGGTTTGGTCGTGATCAGAAGCGCTGCGAGCGCGTGGGACGAAGTGACGACAATCTCCACCACCTGCGTCAATGGGCCAATAATCATCTCCAACCCAGCGAACACACGCGCTGCCACTCCAAGGACCTGTGTGACTTGCTTACTGAAGCCTCCTCGCCGGTTTAATGACTCCCGAAGCGAGGTTACATCTTTGCGAAGCCCTGCGATATGTTGGTGGTGCTGGACAAGGTGCCATCGCATCTCTTGAATATCCTTCTTCATCTCCAGGACCCATTCGGCGCTTTCCATGTTAATGCGCGACGTGCGAAGCTTGTACTCTTCATACTCGATCGCACTAATGAACCCGCGCTCTTTCAAGGTTGCCAGCACAACGTTAAAGAAGGCAGCCGCCTTGGTGTCGAGAAGGAAATCGTCCGACAGGATACGATCACAGGAGCTGCGCAAAAGCCGCACGAACGAGTCATGCGTGAGATGTGGGATCCCCAGCGTGAGGATGGGCTGAAGGTTGTAGACGCTAGTGATTTTCGGCACGATGGCATTCAAGTTGGAGGACGTCACACTGATCTCGCCGCTGGCCATGCGGGTAATACACTCATGGAACTCAGTGTAATGCTTGACACAGGTGAGCAGCAACAGCATCTGGTCGCGCCTGCCTGGGTCCACCACACCAGCTACCAGTGCCAGCGGCTCGGTCGTGGCGCAAGTGCCGCCCCCCCGTTTCCTGGTAAATGGGTTGAGCTGCGCAAACACCAGGAGCCACTCGAGCATCTCGTATTGCTCAAACTGGATAGCCGTCTGCACAAGCATCAAGCCTTCCTCGTTCTGAAACGCTGCAGAGGTCAAGGCATCGTGAATACGCTTGATCCTCTTCGCCTTGCAGTACGCGAGCACGACCTTCTGAAGCCTGTCAACGTCTCCAATCTCCACAAGGTGGCGGATCACATGCTGATGAAGCTCGCTCTTGCAAAGCGCATCCGCATGCTTGATGTAAAGCTCCGCCACGGCGGCGCAATGCACCCCCACGAGTTGTGTCATCTCGTCCACGGTCTCGGGCTTCTCAAACAGACCCGTGTACGAGGCCTTGGCTATCCGTGGGGCGACATCCACAAACTCGAGCCAATAGTTCTTGGTAAACGACAGCCCTCGCACTTCCTGCTGTTGCTGTGGTGCCCGTACGAATGGCTTATTACTGCAGCTGGCATCCAGGCGAGCATCCTTCTGGCCAGTGTGCCACACCCTTCCTTGGTTTGATACGAACGTCACAGAGAAGCATCGTCGGTCTCCTTCATTGCTCGCCACATCTACGATGCACTCGTCCTCCTGCAGCGTGACGGTGATTGCGTCCGTATTCCCGATTCGTCCACCCACGCTGGTCTCCATGGGCCCACACAGCTCCGTCCCGGTGATGTAGTGGCGGTACACGAACTGATACCCATCGAAGATGAACCTGCCCCACACTGCATGCATACCCCCACAATGAGCCACCGAGTAGTCAGACACCAGCCAGCCAGCCAGCCATCGACTCGTCCGTCAGTGAGATACGATACGGTACGTACATCGCACGCGGGCCACGCGGTAGCGCAGGTCCTCTTCGATAGGCAACGAGGGCGTCGCCAACACCTCCATGCTTCACCCTTAGACTTCTGTGAGATACTGATCACCTGGTCGCGGTGCGTGTATGGAAATGGGAAGAGTGAAAGCCCAGTCCTCCTCCTCGCAGAGGGTCCCTCCCCGACGTGCGCTTTTCCACGATGATCACATCTCCAGCCTGCCCTGCGTGAGTGAATGTGCGCCGTGCCATTAGGTTCCAGAAAAGAAATAGAAAAGCTGACGTACAGTACAGAGCACCTGCCTGCAGCATCAGCTGGTGGAGCTCGCTCGATCAGTAACTCACAGTGAGACCATACTGCGTAAAAGAACTTACTACAGGGAACTTGACGCGTCACAGCCAATGTGCCTGCGAGCTCCGCCGCCACCGTGGTCTCCGCACCGACTCACTCCAAGAAGTATGAAGCACGCCGCCCAGCGGACATGCCAACCGATCGCAACCGGTTGCGCATGGAGCGCGGAGGCACCCTCATCCAGCAGCCCCCAGAGGAAGCGCGTTGCTTTCAGCGTGATCACGGGTGGCTTGCTCCTCCATTACGAGGTGTTTTGCTACCTCGCATTGACGGGTGCGCACCCGAGCAAGGCTGGACATCACCATGCCTACTTCCTGGCCTGGTACAGGTTTTATTTTTCTGGAGGCGCTGATGGCATACCCGATGATGTACAAGGTCGTGGGTGCCAACGAAAAGTAGTTGAGCGCGATCTCTAGATGCCACAACCGTTCAATCTGTTCAATCGCAACGGCCGACGGCTATTCTCGTGCAAGACGTGATTGACCCTGCTGCTGCATTCACGGCCTGTTTTGATATCGCTCATTCTCATGGCGGCGCATGATCAAGGGCAGGTCACGGGTGCTCGGACTGGCTTGTCGCCTTGGGCTCTGGCTGTTTGGCGTTCATGCGGTGGCCACGGGTGAAGCATCATGGCAGCTATTGGCAAGCCAAGGTATTGGTGTGCCAGGAATACCGAAAGCGTACGAGCTGGTGGCGCGCGTTGGCCGCGTGCCCGCTAGTACCCGTACCAAGCATCCTTATCATCGTCGCTATTGTCTCCACCGCGCTGGAGCCGCTGACACGGGGCCCAAGGCATAGCCTATGCGTATGGTTGCGCGTATTCAGCGCCATCGCTATCACTATCAGCGCCGCAACGACATTGCTGAGACACCACGTACCAGCGCTACAGCTCACACCCTTCGTGGCATAATTGGCGTGGGTCGACTGCCCATATCTCTGTCGTACGCCTTTTCGGTGTGTCTTCTTGCCCAGCTGGAGGAGTTCCTGTGCTGGCATGTGGCCATTGTGGCGCGGCAGCTAGCCATGACCGTGGCCTATTTACCCACTGTTCAGCACAGCCTCCTCGATGTCTGGTGCCAGCGGATACGGCCAAGCTCAAATCGCATTCGTGCTCGTGTTACCCGTGCTCGAGTTGTTCTTCAAGAGCAAAATCAGCCACGCGCTCGCGGGTTCAGACCAGAGACCATCCTCTTCAACCTGGAAGTATCCCACACGTTGCACGCTATGCATGCAAAGTGTCACGGCGATCAATACGATCGCGTTGCTGCTTTCAGTTGACGCTCTTGAGGCCGCGCTCTCGGCCGACGGCATCTTGTTGCTCGTGCATCGCATGTTGGTGTGCGTCGTGTCAGAAAATCAGCCCGGCTGTCTTCTGTGCGTGGTATTATTTATCGGTGACGGCTCAAGGGAATCGTTGATGCTCAAGCTACTATTTGTCACATACTTTGCTGTGCTTATCGAGTATACCGCGTGCACCAAGGCAGGGATGTATGTACTTCACAGTATCCTCGAAGCACCCTTCCAAACCTGTGCACATGACCTCTGTTCCTGTATCGTATGGTCTTCAACACCGTGGCTAGACGTCTTCCTGCTTGTTCCCTTTCGTCTGTCCAATCGCGAGTTCTACCCTTCTTGCAGGGCCTCTCTGTCTTTCAGTTCACGGGCAGTATCCCCAACGTTTCCATGCACACGATACTCGAGCTCGTCTCGTTGACTGTGATAGTCTTGATTGTGTGAAACCAGATACAACTCTCACTATTGTACCAGCTTGTGTTCGTGCTCGAGGAACGGCAAGTCAGCATCCAGGCCAAGAAATTTCCTACGAGGCGTCTTCATTTGCCTCACCTCGACCGTCCACTTCGGTATGCCCATCGACTGGGAGACAATATCCATTCGGACTGCTCGTCAACACTCACGCCCTGGAAATGAATGGAATGGCTGGAGCAGGCGTTGATTATTATTCTTTTCAGTCTAAATGCTGCCATGGCCCCATGAACCATCGCCGCCGGGATCAGAGTCGTGAGTGAGTGAACCTCACACAAGTGCGGGTTTGAAATTGATGCGCCTCGCTTGGCTTTATCCTATGCAAAGCGTAGATATGAGTGTTGGTGGGAGATTTTTTTCTTGGACTGACTGAGCCATCCCTTCCCACCACCGATGTGTTGGCGAGGTGGAATCGATGTCTGCGGCGGTCCTGATGACGCATGGACACATACATGGCTGGACACCAAACAACGTCCAACTGCAATTCACAAAGGAACAGCTGGAAAAATACGATTTTTTTTTATGCCCAAACAATGTTTGTCGGAACATCCGAGCTGGTTGGCACTTCACCAAGAGGTATCTGTTTGTTGCAAGGTTTATCATGTCCCCATCAAGTAACGTGCGATCAACGCGTTCATCTTTGTAAGATGCATCGATGGTATCGGGATGGAAGAGCAGTAAATGGCTGAAGGAGGAGAGTGGTCAGCCAAGCGATCGGCATTGGCATGGTGGCGTGGTGCATGTTTCTACTCTGAAAAGGAAAACATCTTGACTACGGAAAGGTGCTGATTCATCAGCCACAGAGGTGCAGCACAGCGAGCGCCAACGATGGCAAGCGAGTCCACTGTTGGAATATTA
>JAADWT010001204.1:0-10288 GCA_023336285.1 Pythium grandisporangium
CCCCCCCCCCCCCCCCCGTTCCGTTTGGTCAGTCAATCGTCGTGGCGGCAAGCGCTTCACGTCTCAATTCATAGAGCACAGCAGTCCATGCAGACGCACCACGTCGCGGCGGATCTCCTCATCCGATTTTGGGTCCCAGTAGTAGAGCGCTACGGCCGTGGGCACCGTGAATAGCGTCACGTAATGGATCATCATCTTGGAGATCTTCATTTTCACCAGTTATTCGTGAAATAAAGTCATCATCGCCCAGCACCGACGGTTCAAACGAACTTACCACGAACTTAACGAGAAGCTCGCGAGTTTATGGGCCAGAGGAATGAGTCACATCCGCGTTTTGATCACCAATGGCAATGGCGATGACAATGGCGCCGCGTTGCGTGCGCAGCCTGGCGCATATACGAACCGTGCGCTTGGCGTCACTGCGCGGTATCCAAACGGCAAAGCCTCTGCCCGAAGGACTGCTTGAGATCACGTCGGTAAGTTTGCTGCGCTTTGTGTGGATCGAATCTAGATTCGCGTGCGCAAAATGACCGCCATGAGTATGGAATGATATAGGTGAAGCGCACGCCGTCGTGGTCGCTGACCGAGCTACATCAACACGGCGCGGTCGTGAACCACAATGAGACGGTGCTGAACGAGGCAAAGGTGGGGTCTGTTTGTTGCTGTGAACGAGCTAGATGCGGGTGGGATATTCAACGCTCGTGGACTGAGGAACTCGCTTCTGTTCAGCTTCTCGAGCTGGCCGAGCTATGTCATTTACATATCGACGAGACCCGCCTGCCTGGACTGCTCAAGGATGTCGAGTCGATCTTGCAATGCACCAAGACCATCCAGGCTGTGACCGTGGATGCCGACATTGACGAACTCTACGCGAACGATGGCTTCGATCTCGGTACGTGACTGCCTCGGCCGTGCTGTCAGGCGCCAGTGTCGGAGCACTCAACCGCATTCCGAATTGCTCGCGGCATCCACGCATGTTGTTTTCTTCTTCTTGTTGTTTTGGTTTTTCATGGACAATGACCACAACAGGAACGGCGCCACTCCGCGAGGATGTGGTTACGGAGGGTGACTGCGTGGAGCAGGTGCTAGCCAATGCGGCAGAACGTGAAGGATACCTTTTCAAGGTGCCCAAGGTGCTGCAAGACTAGCTAGGTGCATGGCATGGCTGCTAACACTCCATCCATATAGAAGACATGGCTGCTCTCTCGCGTGCCAAGTAATGAAGCCAGCTCTCTCTCTCTCTCTCTACCGTAGCAATCCGTCAAGCTTAGCAATACCACCACCTTGCGGAGATGGTCGTTCTGTTTTTTGTTTTGTTTTTTTTATCGTCTACATTGAGCTGTCGGTTTTCCTAGTTTTTCGGGAAGACACCAGCCTCAGCAAGATGGTTTTCCAGGTCCTCCACCTTCATCTCCATGCCGCCGAGCTTGCGAATGCCCAGCAACTGGTTCTGGAGCGAGCCCTTGTGGTACATGAACAACGTCGGGCAGTTTCTAGTGAGTGTTCACCCCACGCACATGCAATCCATCACACACGAGTTAGTCATTCTATACCCTTCCACGATCCAACATCACAAAACAATAAGCTAACCACTGGTGAGTACGTACCGGGTGGGCCAGTTTTCCACGCACGCCTTTGCCTGGATGCTCACAAACTTGACGTCGCGGTGCTTCCTCGCGATCGCGAGCACTACCTCGTCCATCAGGTGGCATTCCTCCACGGCCGTGTCCCACAAGTAGGCCAGCACCCAGTTCTCCTGGCTACTATCCGTCACTTCACGAGTCCAGTCGTCCTTCGTGATCGGGTACACATCGCCAAACTTGTTCCGCGCCGCCGATGCCTTCATCTCCGCGATACGCTTCTCGCTATTCCGCAGTATCAACAGGCAAGCATGCCACCCAACCAAAGGAGCACAATCAAAAGTCAGCAGAGCATAGCCAAGCAACCCGCCAAGGTGGAACCGGTGTGAGCAATGCCTCCACGTGTTGGCTAGACAGACCTACCGGATACGCTCCAGCACCTTGTCGTCGTCATAGTCGTCCTATCATTCCACCCGCATCGTGCCGTGTCATGCCACCCACACCACGCCACACCGCCACGAAAATTGCAATCAGTCATCGCATTCCATGAGACCAAGAGCTGTGCAATCATTCACATCGCCCTCGTCACTCACATCGAACTCGTCCAGCTCGTCCAGCGTCGCCTGCTCGCGCGGATCCACCTGTTGCTCCTCGTAGTCCTCCTCCTCCTCGTCCGCGACCTTGGTCTTGGGCGCCAGGATCCCCTTCTTGATTAGGATATCCTCCCACTCGGTCGTCTCGCCCGTCGGCGCGTAATACACATTCCCGCGGTCGCCCATGTTAGCTCTTGATCCTAGGTGATGCCCGTGCTTCTTCTCGATCGATCTGTGTGTCAATCGCTTGATCTGAACCTCCCTCCCTCCCCCTCCCTCTGTTCCACCACGTACTGTACTACCTACGTTCTAATTGGCGAAAACTAAAGTCATCGACCACTCATACGTAGTCCACACTATAGCGATTTTCATGCGTGGGCCACGCTATTTGGTATCCTCCACCCAAATACAGCGCCGCCTTTCCCGCCAAGAACGCTCGCGCCAAAAGCTCCCAACCCCCTTCCTACGTGCATGAGCATCAATCACATCCGCTTCCTTCGTTGATTCTTCATCTCTCTCTCTCTCTCTCTACGCGTGTGTGCCTGATTGCAGCGCCCCTCGCCATGGAGTCGATGAAACAGATCACGGTCAACTCGCCGGGCGTGGGCGACATGGTCGTCTTCCGCGCTGACCATGCCCTGCACGGCGACCGCGAGTCGTCGGCCAGCACGGTGGGGCATGACATAGCGGCCACCTGCGGCGAAGACGGCGTGGTCTACCTCGTGGACCTGGCCACGGAGCAGGTCGTGTTCGAGGGCGTGGTCTGGGATGGCCCCATCCCCACGCTGGCCGTCGTACCCGAGCAGACGCATCTCCTACTCGTCTCGGGGGACGAGCAGGCGCTCTATTCCTACCACATGCCGCCGCAATTTGCCATGGACAAGCTGCTGCTGCGCTCGCCCGTGGCGATTCGCCACGTGGCCTGCAGCGACCGATTCATCGCCGTGGCCACGGAGGACACGGAGATCAAGGTCTTGCGCCGCGCCGCCACGGACGAGGTCATCGCGATCGCTGGCCACCACGAGCATGGCATCAAGAGCGTGGCCTTTGACGCGGCTCGTGGCGCGACATGGCTCTGCTCGTCCAGCGAGGATGGCACGGTGCGTGTCTTTGAGCTACATGAGGAGTCGCTCTCGGCCACACCGGTCGCGCGCTTTGCAGTGGGCTACGCTGACATTCGCAGCGAAGACGTGCTGGCACGATGCGCCTGGCAACCGCCATCATCATCATCATCATCATCATTGTCAGCTTCTTCTTCTTCTTCGTCAGCCACCGGCCGACACCTGGCGGTGCCCACACGTGAAGGCACCGTGGAGCTGATGGAGTGCCAGACCTGGGCACGTGAGGGTCGGCCGTTGCAGCTTCCGCTGGGGCAAAGCCAACGCGCCGAGATCAACGTGCTGAGCTTCTCACCCAATGGCTTGTATGTGGCCGCGGCCACGCTCAAGAACGAGGTGGTGGTCTGGCAGGTCGCAGACCAGCAGGTCGTGCGTGTGTTTCGCACGGACTACCGCGCCGTGGCCATGCAATGGGGGGCCACGCAGAACCTTCTCACGGTGTTTAACGATGGTGGTCGCATTGGGTTTGTCAGGGACGTCGTCCCCGCCGGTCGTACCCCACCGCATCACCTCACTGGTGGCGTTGGTGGTGCGGCCTCTGTCTCGACGGTGTTGCTATCTTCGTCAGCAGCTGCGAAGAGCAAGTCGTCGCTTCGTCAGACATCGCGGTTTGTCGAGGACGAAGCCATGGAGGGCAAGCACGATAGGGACCAGGCTGGAGGCGGTCCAGTTGATGATGACGACGACGAAGAAGCTGAGTTTGACGAAGGTGAGACCCGCGTGGAGGCCATCAAGGCCAGCTTTGGCTTTGGCGCCGCGGCCACCCCCACGGCGAGCGCCGACCTGGGACTCGCAAGCCAGGACGAGCTGGACGACGACGACGACGATGACGGCGCCGGGATGACGCGCCTGACTTCCTCGTCTTCCTCGCTTGCGCGTGGACCCCAGGGCCCATCACCGCTGGCCACGCGGCAGGAACCTTTCCAGCCGGGTTGCGCCCGCGACGGCAGCGTGGCCTTGCTGGCGTGGTCGCCGCTGGGCGAGATTGAATGCATCCGCGGCGGCTCGGCCATGGCACGCAGCGAGAACCTGATCAAGGTCGAATTTGCCGACAAATCGCGGCGAGGGTTCAAGTTTAGCGACAACTACCTCTTCTCCATGGCGGCCCTGGATGCGCATGGCGCGTTCTTTGCCGTGCCTCGACGAGCAAGAGAGTCCTGGGATGACGATGCGCTGCCCGACACGGCCGCAGCGGACCACGAGAATGGCGACATCATCCCGAGCTTTATCTTCTACCGCCCGTTTGAGTCCTGGGCCAGCAATAGTTCGTGGCATCTCTCGCTGGCGCGCAGCGAAGACGCGGAATGCATCGCCGTTGCGCGAGAGTTTTGCGCCGTGGCCACGTCCTTGCTGGCACTTCGTGTGTATACCACGAGTGGACTACCCTTTGCGTTGCTTCGCCTGCCGGGGCGTATCGTCACCATGGCCGCGAGGGACGAGCAACTCGCCGTCGTGTGCCAGGATGTATGTGGACGTCTGCAGTACCAGTTGCTGACGATCCAGGTCAGCAATGCCACGCAACGCGTGCATACCTTGGCGCAGGGTCAATTGCCGCTGTCTCCGCCCGTCGTGGACGTGTTTGCGAGCCACAAGGAGAACGAGCAGGCACGGCAGGACGTGTCGCAATACGCCACTCTGGCCTGGCTGGGCTTTGACGAGCGTGGCCTGCTTTATGCTGTGGACTCGGTGGGCGTCGTGCAGGCCCTGGCGCGTAGCTACGACTGGCAGTGGGCGCCTCTGGGCTGCGTGGGCAATGCGCTGCAGCAACGCGTCGAGGACCGCACTCGCATTTTCACACTGGGCGTGGTCAATAACGCATTGCTCTACTTTCCACTCAATGGCGGTGACAGTGGGCGTAACGCCATGACGGCACCGCGGCTCAGGGGCAAGCATCGCCCTGTGCCACTCAAGTATGCGCTGCAGACCGCGAGCTTCCCAGTCACACGGTCAGCCTCGTCGTCTTCGTCTTCATCGGGGAAGAAGAGCAAGAGTGAGGGCGACGCGCCCGCCGTGAATGAATTGTGGCAACAAATTCGACTGGGCGCGCTGGGGGACCATGACGCCAGTGCGGTGGAGGACCGTGACCTGGATCGCCGTGTGCAGGAGCAAGCCGAGATGGACAAGTCGCTGATCCTCATGATGAAGGCGGCCTGCGCGTCTGATGACGCGGCCCGTGTGCTGGACCTGGCCAAGTGCCTGCACCTCGAGAAATCGCATCAGATTGCGCAGAAATTGGCGATTCATTTCGGATTGCGACAGCTGCAGACACATCTCTACGATCTGTACCGGGACCGCTTTGAACAACGACGCTCAGAGTTGCCGCACTACCCACCGGCTTCACATGTCCCTCGAACGAGACCTGTGGGGACAAGCAGTAACTATGGACAGACGCTCACGCGGGGAGCTGCAAAGGCAGCGGCCGAGCCACATCGTCCTCGCCCTCGGCTGGGTCGACAGCCCAAACCGACGGCAGAGGAACCAGAGCCCACGCAACAAGAACAGCCCGAGGAGGAGGACCGGGACGGAGAGGCACCGTCCTCACCCGTCACGCCGCAATCAGGTAAGCGAGCGCAGCAAGAAGAACGCGAGCAGGATCAGTCCGTCACTGAGAAGGCCAGTACACGCGCGGTGGCACCGGCGAACCCTTTCCTGAAGAAGCCAGCCACTGCGTCAACGGCATCCGCAAATGCGACGAACAAGAAGAAGAGCGGAGGATTGGGGCGGCTCGCTGACTTTTCATCGCCCCCACCCGTCAAACGACTACGGACGTGGAAGTAATTGACCCAGTTTTTCTTTTTTCTTCTCAATTAGCTTTTCAGTAGTACCATCACCAGCATCACAAAATTTATCATTTCTGTTTCCTCCCTCACGCTTCTGTCGTCTTCACTACCGCGGTAGGCACACTGACTCGTGCGACTGGCACCGCAATCATAATGTTATCTTTGTCCTTCTTTTACCGTGTTGATGCATTGAATATCCTACGTATCCTACAAAGCGGGTCCCAGGGTTTACTTTGCCGGGCAGGCGCATGTTAGACATGATTGATTTGTGAATGAGATGCAAACTGGCGCGGGTTGGAGACCAACTGGAATGTAGCTTCTGTATGGGTCAGCCAGCCGTCTGTGACTTCGCTGGCAATGCGGTGATCATTTATTTTCATTCCGAAAATCACAACCACACGCCGTCACATTTTTTAGAAAGCCCATCTCGACCAATCAGCGCACTCCATTTGATTAGCATCCGTCTGGTCACTGAAAACACTTCTCAACACGACGATCGTCCCGCACTGGTCATCGCTTGCTCACTCTCTACTTGATCACGGGTCCTCCATCTACGGGTGCCGCGCGCCAGCACAAATTCCTGCGCGACTGACACAGACAAACAAGCAATGAGCGTCTGGTGCTACAGGTGGCGGCTGGTTTACCAGGCCAAAGTTGACAGGGAAAAAGGAGGGAGTGGTCCATTCGATTTGCGACTATCCCGTGAACCTCGAGCATTCAAGTTGCGCAGGCTCGGGCCGGGCACACATCGTGGGTTCACATTGTGGGCCCACGCATGTGCGCGTCCCTATCGTCCATGATAACGAATCAGCCACCACGCTGGCGATAGAGGAGGGGGCATTATTATTGAGTGCAGTTCCTTGCTGGACCTCAAGACACGTTGGTGGCATGGCGGAAGGATACGATGCCTTCCCGAACAGATTACAAGTTGTTGGCGGTCCCCTCTGGCCTGAACGTCCGTTTAGATCGACCGCCAACAAAGACATGCGAGCAAGAACCAACGAACTGGTTTGAACGCGACCAAAGCTCCAACATACACGAAACTGTCAGTCGACGTATACTGTAGCTCTGAGAAAAGTGAAGTGAGAATTAGATCCAGATGCAGCATTGTCTACTTGGGACTATCGGCCTAAATATACGGTACAGTATCGCACACAATCCCGCTATTGGGTGGACAGCGGCCGCTAAAAGACCGGTCAGACCCACCAGCAGTGCGTACCTGTAGGAAGAGACGCATCAAAACTACAACAACACAACAGTACTACCGACGCTTCACCTTAGCGTCCCCCTCATGACAAACAAAGTTGCACCAACACGAAGGGACATCCGATCCCAACCAACCTCCATGCGCATACGGCGGCAGGCATTGCTACCCTCCGCCGTAGTCCCTACCACGGCACCCACCACTGGGATACACGGTCCTTTGTGTGGGCCTTTCGCGGTACACAATGTAACCCACCCACTCACCCACACCCACACAGGGCGGAGTCGTATATTTATCGATCAGATGGGATGAGACAAAGACCAAATGCTGGACTCACCGTTACTGCCACTGATCACACGCGATCATCAGCGTGGTGGCGGGTTACAACCCAGAGGGTGCTGCGACCTATCGTTTGGGGTACGTACCCATCCTCCTCCCATCTATATAACCACCCACCTGGACGCTGCTGCAACCTGTGTGGGTGTCCTGCACTGCACCTACATGATCAGCTTGAGTGGCAGATCAGGCATGGACAAAATGCCCTCCAGATCAGAGGAAGGCTATACTGTATTACTGTAATACGTCCACGGCTTACGTTGATCCTATATCGTTCATGCGTGTGCGAGGGACTAACTGGAAGCCCACTTGTCCACCTGTCCACAGGCTGTCCGGGTACAAATGGGTTCGGTTGCCAGGTATAGATCCCGCATCTTCCCCTATTGCGCAACCCAAATCAAGCGTAACCACCTCTCGCACCCCGTCCCCCAAAGAAAATCTCATCTCAGATCATATTGGTATCATAGGAACGATATCCATCCAGATGTAGAGGGGTGCAAAACGACAGAGAGTAAGAAAAGAGAGCGAGAAAAAAAACAAAAAACAGTCGACGCATCCGGGCCAAACGCTATTAACAGCAGCCAGCAACAACAACGACAACACTAACAAAACAAAAAACCATCATGAAAACACACACCAAGTGAAACCAAGGACGAGTACGAAAAGACAAAACAAAAAAAAGCAAAGGCGACATGCGCCACGACCAGCGCGTCGGTCCGCCGTGCTCCGGATTTCCCTGCCAATCCGGATTTTGCGCTGGACTTGGCACTTCCCTCCTCGCTCCCCCCCTCGTCGCCGTCTCCCCCTCCGCTCCTCCGCTTCCTCGACTCCTCGCGACCATGACTAATACGCGCACGGTGTCACCATCATCCACGGCACCGCCCTCATGGCGCGCGCAATCAGAGCAGCACTTTGCGCTGCGCAAGCAAGTGATCGCGCGGCTGCAGCGCCTGCATCCGCTGCTGGCCACGGACGCCGCCATGCGCCACGGCGGTGGACTCACGCGCATCCCGGAGCTCGTGCAGCGCCTCGAGCTCATGCTTTACCGCGCCGCGCACTCGCTGCACGAGTACACCAACCCATGCACGCTGGAGCGCCGAGTGCACGCGCTCGTGACCATGCTGGGGCCACAGACAGCCTACACACAACCACAGATACAGATACAGACACAAACCCATAAGACGACGCCACCCGCCAGCCGGAAACGTGCACATGACGCGCTGCCGTCGCCCACACCGACGAGCAAGCGGGTCCGACGCAGCACGGCCACGTACGCACGCACTACCTCGCTGGCGTCACGAGCGGTCCCGCACGCAAGCTGCCTGGCTGATGCACAGATCACAGAGCGAGAGGCACACGACGCTCAAGAGGGCGCTGCGCTCTTCGCCCGCTCGCCATCGTCGTCGTCGCTGCTTCTGCTTGACGGCAACCAGGATCTGCTGCGCCACGTGTTTGCATTCGTGGATGGCTCCACCACGCTTCAGTGTCGCGCCGTGAACCGTTATTTCGCGCGTGTGGCGCCCACGTATGTGCGCTCGCTGACCCTGGACGTCGCGGACCCGCGCCTCGCCTCGCTGTGTGGCCGTGTGGGTGTCTTGCTGCAACAATGCCACCATCTCCATCACCTCGAGATCCGCAACCATCGCGCGAGCAGCCGCAAGCAGGGATTTACACGCGCGTTCCCCGCCTCAGCCTCGTCCACCGTGACCTTCACAGCCACGGCCACAGCTACAGTCTCAGCCACAACCTCCGCTACGACGAAAGCTACAGCTAAACCTATCATCCCCCACGGGACCAGCCAACCCGAACGAACGCAGCTGACGGGCGAGGCTTTCCTGCTGGAACTGCGGGACGCATTCCAGTCGTCCACACGGGCGCTGTGCCCCGCGCTGCAGAGCCTGACGCTTCGCGCGCCCTTTGACTGCGCGTCCGAGAGCGAAAGCACGATCGCGTTGCTGCAGGCGTTTGCGACGCACCGCCAGCAGTACGCCACGGCCGTGCCACGCCTGCAACGCCTCGTGCTCGACACCACCGTGCTGGGCGATCGCCGCCTGCAGCGGCTCTGTGATTTACTGGCACGGGCACCGGCGGGGTTCGCGTCGCTGCGCCATCTGGAGCTCCGCAACAACTTTATCGGCGCCGCCGGCGTGGATGCACTTTGTGGCACCGTCATGGCTGGCGCGCAGCCTCGCTTGGCCCATCTGGAGACGCTGTCTCTGCGCCGCAACATCCTCACGGACCGCGACGCGCTCCTTCTGGCCACGCATGTGGTGGGCCGCCACCGCGCGCTCACCCACGTGGACCTCGCCGACAACTACATTGGCCGCTTGGGCTTTGCGGCACTGGCGCGTGCGCAACCACTCGTGGCCATCGACGACGCCGGCAACTGCATGAACAAGGACGCGGTCCGCACCGCGCCCTCCTAATTTAAACGCATAGATAGACAGGAGAGATGTGGGAGATAGTCGTAAGTTAGATGGAGAGATGGAGGTTGCCGCCGTATGAAGCCCACACGTGCGAGCAGGGTGACCTTTCGAATGAGACATACTAATAGTATCTGGGTGTCAAGCGCCACCTAGCCGTGAATGGAACGCGAGTTGTTGATCTTTGGTTACATTGTTGCTTGGGGTACGAGTAATAGCCAGTACGGTATGGATGGTTGGAGGGGGGGGGGGGG
>JAADWT010001205.1:0-10287 GCA_023336285.1 Pythium grandisporangium
CCGGCGCCCCCCCCCCCCTGGCGTGCAAACCCCTTCAAATATATTAGACGTTCCTAACTGCAGCCAGCACCCAGTCCACTATACTGTACTGTACTATGTACTTCGAAGTAAATTGTGGGCCAACACCAGTTTATAACTTTACGATCGACCCAAATTAGGTCAAGGCAACCACCCAATGCACTGTCTTCTGGGGCTGGCCCTCGCCCACTTCCCCCCCCCAACTTGAAGAAGCGCATACGCGCAGTGGTGGCACCACGGCATTGCCCAAGTGACCGCCCCAGCATATCCATCAGCCGCGTCCGTCATGTGGGTAACGCGCGCGCTCCGCCACTCGCTGCGCACTGGCCAGCTCCGGCACCACCGCTTCCGTCACCAGCAACAAGCCCATGTACGTGCACCACCCGCCATTCTCTCTCTCTCTCTCTCTTGTCGCGACGCTCATCTCCCGGCCCGGAATTGTTTGTGTCCGTGACTCTCAAAGGCGTCGACGTTCCGTGTGCTGGGACTGCAGCAGATCGCGATTGGCGGACTGGACAAGCAGGCACTGAGCCACCTCTGGGTGGACGTGCTGGGCTTGCGCAAAACGGGCGACTTCCGCAGCGAGCGCGAGAACGTGGACGAAGACATCCTCACCTGCGGCGAAGGCGCGCTGGCCGTGGAGGTGGACCTCATGCAGCCGCTGGATGCGTCACGTGCACCCAAGGTGCATGTGCCGGCGCTGAACCACATTGGGCTATGGATCGACGACCTCCCGGCCGCTGTGGAGGAGCTCACGGCGCGCGGCATGCGCTTCACGCCCGGTGGCATCCGCAAGGGCGCCGCCGGGTATGATGTAGTGTTTGTGCATCCCAAGGGCAACGATGCCACGCCGCTCTCGGGCGAGGGCGTGCTGCTCGAGCTTGTACAGGCGCCACCACACGTCATGGCCGCCTTTGCCGCCATCCGCGACGCCTAACCCAGCAGTCATGCCATACCATACATTCCCCACCGAACCCAACTGCCAAGAGGATTTCGATCATGCTAACTACTGTATGTTGCTGGAATATACGACTTGGATTACGTTGCGTTAAACCCTCGCCGAACTTGAAGGACGGTGCGCATGGGCTCGCTTACGTTGCCGGAAGCGTCCTTATGTGCCCCATCGGCACCATTATATCTCATCTCTGTGTCAATCAGATCCTTTGTCTGTCCGTCACCTCCATTCCATTTCGTTCCATCACCCGCAGCATCCGCTTCATCATCATGCGTGCGGCCGTCATCGCCGCGACCTCCCCCGCCTCCTCCTCCTCCTCCTCCTCCGCCTCCTCCATGCCGTCTCTTCGTGCCGTCGCCATGGCGCTTCGCGCCGTCTCGGCATCGGCGCAGGTGTCTCCGCACGTGTCCTCCACCGTGGACGCGCTCGTGGCGCTCAGTCGTGACGCCTCCACGCGATTGCCCGCCAGCGCGCGCCACGCCGAGCTGCTGGCGCGTGCGCTGGCGCTGACGCGGCGCCGTCACTCCATCTCGGCACCCACTCATGCGCGTGCCACGCTGCTGGAGGCGTTGGCCGACGTGGATGCCGTGCTGACCGCGCTGTCCTTCAGCAAGGACGAAGACGACCACGAACCAGAAGAAGAACAAGCGCAAGCAACATCGGACGCCGACGATGGTACGAAGCAGCAGCAGAAGGAGAAGGAGCAGACACCGGCCGCTTCGCTGTCGGAGAAGGAGCAGCGTGTGCTGGCCACGGGACTGGCGTCGCTATGGACGAATGTGCTGGCGTACGCGCTGCTCGTGGCGCTGAGCGACCTGCTGACCGCCGTGGATTTCATCCCGCATGCACTGCGCTTCTGGAAGGCGCAGCGCCGTCGTCCCTGGCGCGCTGCCCTTCAGACGCACCCGCGCGATTGGCTGCTACCCGCGTACGTTGCCGCAGCCTCGTGGACCGGAAGGGCAGCAGCTCACTCCATTCCTGACCCTTCTCTCTCTCTCTCTCTTTCTATTTGATCTCTGGTGGACAGATCCAAGCAGTTCACGCTCGATGAGCGTATCTACAGTCTCGAGTCGACGCTCAATGCCTCACTGGTGCGTGCATGCTGCCTTTGGTCTTCGTTTTGTTGCCCCCTCCCGCCTAGTACCCCACCACTAGCACCGCCACCTCCACTCACCGTTGCTGTCATTGGCGTACATGTTGCTGTTGTTCTTCGTCGTCGTTGTCTTGATGGGCTTAGATCACCATGGGCAAACTCAAGGCCATGATCATGAAGCTCACGACCAGTGAGGACAGCGACGGCGACGCCGCCGACCTGGTGCGCGACGCGATCAGTGTACTCGCAATGGCCTACAGCTCAAGCGCCATCGCGCCTCCGCGGCGTGGCGAGGGCGCCTTCAAGACCATGGAAGCGTTGCACTTCTCCACCGTGCCCTTTGGTATGATAGATGCCCACGAATGTCTTGCTGCCTCTGTTAATCTCTCTCTCTTTTGCCTTTTCGTGGCCGAGTCACACGCGCTGAAGATCGTTCGCCATGGGTTATTGATTGATTTGATTGTCACGTATTATATATTCGTGGGCAGAACCATCCGCGCTCTCGTCCATCAACTCGCAAGCCATCGAGCCGTCCCTGCAGGCGCTGCACACGAATCTCGCACGGTTCCACATGGCGCGGGAGCAGTACATGGCCTGCGTTCACACAGCGTTGGCCCCCTGCCGCGTGCCCTCCAAGCTTCAGCAGCGGTGTGTTGCTTCGATTGTTGCTGTTGTTAACGTTGGTGGTAATGGTGGTGGTGATGGTGTTGTTGACTCGGCTTTGCTCTGTCTGACGTATCGGGTGTTGGTTGCTCGTTTGGTAGATGGCTCCACGTGTCCGTCGCCGTGGCAAGCGTGGTCACGGGCGGTGTCTGGGTGGCGCGCAACCAGCGCGAGTTCCAGGCGGGACTCACAGCCGCCAAGCTGGCGTTCCAGGACTTTTTCTCCGAGCACATGATCGAGCCCATGCAGTGCGTGGCCGCTTTCAATGAACGAACGATTCACGGACGGATGGTATGATGAACTGACGAACTGACTGACCGATTGCCATTGCCACTGCTAGGGCCATCGTGGGGGAGGTGCTGCTGAACCAAAAGCCCGAGATCCAGGACGCGGCGGCGCTAGCCGACACCAAGGACAGTCTGAAGCGCATGCTCACGGACTTTGTGCGGGACACGGATCCTCAGGCTCTGGAGCGCGCGGAAACCCAGCGCATCCTGGAGCAGCTGGACATGTCGGTCGTGTCGCTGCAGTACGAGAAGCAACTGGGCAGCGCCGTGCGCAACCTCATGACGGGCGACATTGTGCGCATGCTCTTGATCCAGGTGCAGTTCATCAAGAAGGAGCTCATGGTGGCCATGGGCGCCATTGACGAGCTCATGCACGCCAACCAGCTCAACCTGCAGATCATGGCCACCGTGCCCACGTTCCTCGTGCTGGGCGGCGCCTACAAACTCACCAAGGAGGCCATCTACCAGGTCTACAAGCGCACGAGCGAGCGCCTGTTCTACGACCCGGCCGAGGTCGCGGGCTTTTTGCGCAACATCCTGCGCGACATTGAGCGCCTGCTCAACAAGCAGGCGGCCAGCCATGCGCGTGGAGGTGGTGGGAATGAGATTAAGAATGAACATGGTGGTGGTGGCCAGGGGCTGGACGACGTGGCCATGCTCAACGCTCATGACACGGGCCTCCTCATGCTGCTATTGCACCAGTTGCGCGATGTGTTTGAGTCGCACCGCGAGCTGTTTGCCGAGGACGAGCAAGAGCGCTTTGACGAGGACGTGAACGATCTCTTGGAGGACGCGCAGCCACAGCTCGCCGTAATTCAGCGCATGTACCACACGCACCCGTTCCTGCAGCACACGCGGCAGTCCTCTCGTTGGCGTTTGCTGCAGTAGAAAGTGGAGACGATCACAATCGAGAAAAAAAAAAAAGAGAAGAGAGAAATAACATCCAATCCGAGATGCTGTCTGTTGTATCGTTGGCGGAAATGTTGTTGGTGCTGGTTGGTCTGTCTTGCTGGTGAGTGGGCTGGCGTTGTAGCTGGAAGGGAAGGTAGGGCGGTCCAAAGGCGACTTGCTGCTCTCGATGCACCGACCCAAAGAGGATGATGTAATGTAGCATCGCAGTGATATCTTCTTACCTACGCGAGCTGGTTGTCCTGTGGCGAGTAATACTCGGCCAGCAGACGGTAGATGTAGGACGGCTGGTGCGCGCCCGTGTTGGTGATGTAGAGACTCACGCACTCGGGTGGTACGTAGTCGTACGCCGGGTTGAGCACCTCCAGCTAGAGAATTGGTCCCGTCAATAACAATAATAACAACAACAAGCCAACCATCAGATCCTGCCCACCAACAACCGCCAACAACCAACACCAACACTATAGAACGCAAACACCATGTAGTGACGTACATTGTCGACCGTGTCGTGATAGTGCAGAATCTGGGAGGGAGCGGCGAGTTCGTTGAGCACATCCAGCTCGTGCGCATACAGTGGACAGAGCTTGATGAGCCCAGCCACGCAAACCACGGGCACCGAGTACTTCTTGGCTGCGAGCGCCACGTTCTGCAGCCCAGACTGCGCGATCAGGCCGCCATTGGCCACGACCGCGGCCGCGGGCACCACAACCTTGTTGACGCGCGCCATCATGGCGAACACGGCGCTGTCCGGGATCACGGTCACGTCCAGGCCATGCGCCGCCAGCGTATGCGCCATGCGCTGCCCATTCAAGGAGGGCGCTGACTCGACAGCGATCACCTTGAAATTGCGCTTCTTGGCCGCGTTCGTGAGGAAGCCCTCCACCGAGGTCGAGAGGCCGTAGGTCAGGATCACCTCACTGCAAATGCCATGATCAGCGTCAGTCTGTTTATTTTCTAAATCCATTGGGGCAATTAGCCAGTCGAGCAGTCACGAACTAGCCAGGCTTTCACGATACGTACTCGGCATGGATGTATTCCATGGCCTGGTCTGCGATATTGAGGTGGAGACTCTCGATCTCGTCCAGTAGCTCGGCAATACCCTCCATCACCGACTAGACAAACAGCCAACATACCGCCAGATGATAACCATCCCAATAACGTCCATTAGTGTATACATTCGAGCAGAGAGCCGCCCTATAATAGCGAGCGCATTGAGCAGAGGAAGAGAGGCAAAAGCCCCACAAGGGTAGGCAGGCTACTACTATGACCAACCAGCTTGAGGTCGGCGATAGGCTTGGAGAGGTCGGCATCCGCGCCGGGCGTAAGGATCGTACCCAGCGAGCGCGCCTGTGTGTTGAGGCGGCTGCTGTTGCTGCTGCTGGTGGGCGTCGCTGACGCCTGCTTGAGCGCGCCGGCGTGTTCCTCCCGGATGACATACAGCACGCGCCGCACCACGTTACCAATTGCCAGCTCTAATGGGAGGCGGTTGCCATACATCATATACAAATAGAGAGGGAGAAGAAGAAGAAGAAGAAGTGGGTTAGCCGAGGACTAGCGCCATTGAATGTGTGCAACGCGTTGGCTCGTACGCACCGTTGGGGTGGGCGGTCGTGAGCATGTAGCCCAGCCCGCGCACCTTGGCCATGATCTCGCTGGCTGTGGACCACTCCACCGTGTCCAGCTGCTCCATGCATGCAAGTGCGTCAGCGGACGTCTGTGTGGCAGCCTACTTATTGGTGTGTCATCGCTAGACGGGAGTGGCAAAGCACCGATGAGAGAGAGAGATAGAAATGAGGCGCACCATGTGACTGAGCAGCGTGGCCGTGCGCTTGGCCGTCTCGTACGAGCCCTTGAGCTGGCGCCGCTTAAGGCGGAGCACGAGTTCGTCCACGCGTGCACGCACGCTGGGCCACTCGGCCAGCCATGCCTCCAGTGCCGAGGCCGACGCCCGGCCGTTGCTCGTGCTTGTGGTCATGCTGGTGGTGCTCGCGCTGATACGAATGGGGAATGGCTTGGAATGGAGGAAGCAGTAGGTACTGAATCAAGTGATTTGGCAGAGCGGGAGGAGTGTACCAACTATGTGTTGTACAGGGGAATGTATGATCAAAGGCAAAACAGTACATGATGTACTTATATACATCATGTACTGTTGCGGCTCACATGAGAACCAAATTCAACGTTATCTGTTTTGGGCTAGAATATCGTCGGTTGGTGGCCATTGTTTTTGCGCTCGTCGACGAATAAGTTGCCTATTTGACTATTTTCATGCATCCCAAACTTAGCTTATAAGTTGTTACTCGCATCATGTGATACGATCCGGAAAATCTTTGAAAACGCATAAACATTGAATATTAAGGGATATCACGTACAGCCAGAAAGGTACTGTAGGGATCTGTATTGAGGGGTGAACAGTTCTCCACCTGTCCCCCCCCTTGCCTCCCTTTTTCCACCAAACAGCAAAGCACAGCATCAATATCAGCACGAGCGATAGTGGTGGTGGTGGTGACAGACCGAGGCAAGCCAAGATGGAGTCTCTCATGCAGGTGATGGCGGCCAAGAAGCGCGAGCTGTCGGTGATCCAGAAGGAACGAATGGCCAAGAAGGAGAAGTACATGCGCCGCGGCGATGTGGAGGAGCTGCTCTACGCGCAGGAGCAGAAGGAGCTCGAGATGCAAAAGCAAAAGCAAAAGAAAAACCAATTGCAGCAGACGCAGGAGCAGGAAGACAAGCAGCAGCAGCAACGGCATGCAAATGACTGCGACGACAGCGCCACCACAGCCACTGGTGCGACGTCCAAGAAGCGCAAGCTGGCCGAAGCTGCAACTGCTGGTACGACACACAAGCGCAAGGTGGCGGTGCGGGCCATGGCGCCGGACGATGATATGACCGTGACGCTGTCCTGGGCCGACATGAAGAGGCGGCTGCGTGACCTGGGCGAGCCCGTGACGCTCTTTGGCGAGTCCAAGCGCGCGCGCATGGAGCGTCTGCGGCAGGCCGAAGGTGACGCGGCCTCGCGCCGAGAGGATGCCGTCGGTGGTGGCCACGGCATTCGTAACCAGTTTGTGGGCCACGCGCGCAGCCATGAAGACACGGCACAGGACCGCGCGGATGACCTGGATGGCGAGGACGACGACGACGACGACGACCAGACGCGCAGCGATGACGAGGATGGGGACGACAAGGCACGTGCCGACACGCGGATCGTGTACCGGTTCTTCAAGGGCATGCTGACCAAATGGGAGACCGAGTTGGGTGAACGCCCCGACCACATCAAGCGCACGGCGCAGGGTAAGATCGCCACCAAGACCATGAAGCAGTGCAAGGATTACATTCGCCCGCTGTTCCGGCTGGCCAAGAGGCGCTGCATCCCGTCCGATGTGCTGCCGAGCCTTGTGGAGATCGTGCGCTGCTGTGAGATGGGCGAGTTTGTGCTCGCCAATGACGCCTACATCAAGCTGGCCATTGGCAATGCCGCGTGGCCCATTGGTGTAACCATGGTGGGTATCCACGAACGCACGGGACGCGAAAAGATTAACGCCAACAAGCAGGCGCACGTCATGAACAACGAGGCACAGCGCAAGTACATCACGTCCGTCAAGCGCCTCATCTCGTACGCGCAATCGATCGCCAGCGTTTTGCCGTCCAAAAAGGTTGGATAACGTTAGTGTCATCCTTTGTTTATAAAAGCGCAAACAGACACAAACATACACATACACAGCAAGAAGTACGCCACACTGTTCGCCCACACACCTTTGTTTTCTTTTGCCACTACCTCGTTGGCATCCTGCATCCTTTCAATATTGCCCTTGCATTTGCCCAGCAGTCACTGCCGCTTATTCGCTTCATCCTATGCTTCTGTCCTACTCCCGACCGCCTCCACCGCCAGACGATGGTGGTGGCATGCCAAAGCCACCCCCGCCGCGACCACCACCACCGCGCGGGCCCCCATGATATCCTTGTGGTGGAGGACCACGGAAACCACCACCGCCGCCGCCACCTCGTTGCTGTCGCTGCCGAAAGGACTGGAAATCGCGGTGAATGTTCCCAAGCAATTGGCCTGCCAACTCACAGGCCACGCGGAAACTGCGCTCGTTCTCGGCGGATACAATGATCATGAGCGGTTCATTGGCCTCGTCCGCGGTGCTCTCCTTGGATCCAGATCCGCGACCACGCACCTTGATTTTGGCGCCACCGCCGGCTTCCTGGCTGATGCGTTTCATATGTGAGCCGGCCGGTCCGATGATACGCCGCGTCACCCCAAATTCGTTATCTGGCTCAATACCCACCAGCAACTTCTCCAGAAACGTCGGTGCCGCCCCCGAGCCATCTCCACGCTCGGGTCGGCTGCCTCGGTCCGGAGGTCCGCCGGAATGGGAGCGCTTGAGCGAGCGTTCAGGTCGGTTCGTGTCACCAGACATTGGCCGTCCTCCCATAGCATGCATAGGTGGTGGACCTTGATGTTGGTTCATCGGAGGCGGTCCTCCGAACATAGGCCCACACCGTTCAGCCATCACATCAGCCAAGCGTTGTGTCACATCTAACGGTATGGGACCCACATGAATCCCGTGGTCACCGAAAATTGCCTGGATTTGTGGGTCCGATGATGGGATGGGTGGGGCATGAAGTGCAACGGCAATTCGCACTTGAACCGGAAGAGTAGATGGAGCGTGCGGGGCTGGACTGAACGCACCTGGAACCATATTGATCACTGGCGGGGAGAGGGCCTCAAAGATGCCCAGTACATGCTGATCTGACATGTTTAGAAGGAAGAGCGGCGTGCCTGGCGTGACACCCGTCATGGCCATTGCTTCTTGCTCCTTCGCGAGTCCAAATAGCATGCGGCCAAATATTTCGTCGAGGGTCGTGCTGCTGCATGAAAACACAAATCCAGGTGCTGCAACCTGCCACTTTGGAGGTGGAACACCAAACACACGATCGGCTGCCTCCCGCCGCTGCGTTGCCAATTGTTCGGCACCACCAGGAAGCTTGCTTTCATCTTCCACAGACCGATAGTGTAATTGAATCTGAGGTTGGTTAAAGATGACGCGCATCGTAGAATGCCCCACATCTGCATCAAGCTCATGGCCGTTGGCGCTACGAAGATCCCATTAATCAACCGCCATAGCATAAAAATGTGAGTACTCATACTACTTCGACTGCCAAGGTAAACACAAAGCGTCAAAAGAAATTTCCCGTCGGTACACGTACCATTCACCAACAGATAATTTCTGATTTTCAAGTTGAGCCAAACGGTCCCATGGACATTCACATATGCGCAACCATTCAACGCTAAATGCACCGCTCCACGGGCCATGCCCATCGCTCTCGTAAGGCACCACAGCCGAGGAAAGATCCTCGCCATCATCCGCACCAGCATTTACCATTGCACCAGCGGTTAACCGCGCCACCGCCTGAAAGTGCTTACTGGCCGTGACGGTCACGAATATAAATACATCGTCGCACGTCTCTGACGCTAGTTTAAGCGCGAGCTGTACATCGCGAGGCACCGACCAGGTATTGTGATGCACGCCATGCGCAATGTTGTGGTAGCTGAACGACTGGAGCAAAAAGTATTTGCAGAACTTGCCTTCATCGGGTAGAACCACTGGTGGCGGCGCGGCAGCAACCGGAGCGGGGGCATGTGCAACCCCGCCATTCGCGCTACTCATACCAGCACCGTGACCGCCACCATGAGTAGCTCCAGGCGCACCAGGCCCGGTACTACTAGTAGCTCCGCTTCCAGCATTCGCATTGCCCCCCGCTCTTGGGTCTCTCTCACCCTTGGGGAACGGCCGGAGTTCCTTGTCACCGTGTGCAAAGTGGCAATCATCGTTGAACGGACACGAGCCCATCTTTTCCCAGTGCTTGCAGATCGCGATCTTGTAGAACTCATTCACGGGCTGTGCCTTGCGGCGCTTGACGTTCTCTTCATCCGCCACCTTCGACTGCAAGGAAAAGTCCGCGGTTTCGGGGCATTCCTCACGTGCCAGCTTGATATGTCTGCACAAACCAAAACGCAGGTACATTCCAGGTAGCAGTCAGTACATATTGCGCGTCAGCCGCACATCACATTACCAACGACTCATCGATTTGAGCCCTCGACAAGGCACAGGTCATGACGTGTGTGGCCTACCGGTAGCGACAGTTGGGGCCATGTGAGCAAAAGCCCTGCTTGTAGAACGCGCATTCGACACGCTCTTCGTCTGGCACGTGACGAAACGGACACTCGGGTACCTGACACTCCATCCCCCACCGACACTCGGGCATCTTGGACATGTCATACTGCAAATGTGTGTGTGTTTGTATCCCCAGCAGGTCAGCCATCGCAAGCACCGTCCGTGACGTTAATAGCCGCCGCCATC
>JAADWT010001206.1:0-10276 GCA_023336285.1 Pythium grandisporangium
CGACACTCGAGACTACACAAAACGAACAAAATATGTTACTCTATATAGACCTTGCAGAGTCAAGGAACTGGACACTTGCCGACCTGCCCACTTACGTTTGCTCCCCAAAGATAACGCTTGAGTATTCGCGATGAAACTAGCCCCGGAAACGTTAACATGAGACTTCAAGGCGCCGCTGCCAATACTAACACTGTCTGCGTTGACTGCAAATTTGGTAGTTGTCTCGGCTGCACCAATCTGGATAACTTCTGCGTCTATGGAAATATTTCCGTTTGAGATAGCCATGTCGGGCACAGAATTGTTTTCGTGTACATCTTGATCGCCGAATACGACATCTCCAATGAAGGTGGTCATCCCCTTTTCTTCTGTGCGTATCTCGATGCTGTTCGCAGCGTTGAGTTGCATCGATCCTAAACACAACAAAATATTCTACAAGGTTAACACAATCGTCCAGTCCGGCACGAAACGGGCCACTTCAAAGGCTGTCGTACCTGCTTTATCAATCATAAGTCCAGCCGTTTTGCTGGAGCCAATTTGCACATTCTGGGATGTCGCGGCAATTTTAGTTACATTCGGAGCATCAATCGATACGATAGAGTTTCCCAGTCTCACAGAAGAACTACCCGTTGCCGTCACCGCGGTAAGATCAATGCGCGTAGACCTTACGAGAACACTCGACTTGCTTGTTGCTGAGTTATCCATCGTGACATTTTTCGGGTGCAACATCGCAAGAGCACCGCCCACAACGAAGCTCGTTTGACGGTCATCATCAGGGACATCATTAACACCGACCGCACCATAAACCTGAACTTTATGAGAACTACTAAGAGTGCCGATTTCTGTCAATGACTTTTCCGTTTGGCCAAGTTGGGCATTCATCATTACACTCCCACGTTCCCCACTCTCTTTGATGCCCACAACTGGTCCGCCATTAATCCAAACGGCCCCGCCAGTATCAGAACCGCCACCGCCATTAATAATCACATCGCCACCTTGTACTTGATCAGTGGCCGTTTGACCTGCGATCTCTAGCGTCATACGTCCATAGTCCCACAATTTGCTGCCAATGATGTCGTTATTCTGGACAGAACCTAGTGGTGGACATGTCAGCGTTACTTTGGATGAATTTGTTGTGCCAAGAAGGACATGAGTCGTGTTGAATTGCAGCGGGTTGGTGGACGAAACAGACGTAGCATTGACATCATTGTGGATGCGAAATGAGTCTGCAATCGAAATGTCACCACTGTCGCCATCGAGAACAATCCCCATTTGAGCAGGTTCCTCCGCATCCACTTTCAATATGTTCACCATTCCATCAGGATCCACCACAAGTACAGGATTCCCACCTGAACTGAGAGATATTGTTCCTGTTTGAGAAACCAGATTCAAATCACCGACTTCATTAATCCCACCAGACATGTTCGCCGCCGTTGTCATCACCGTGCCGTCATCAAATACCACCGCCTTCGTTGCGTGCAAGTAGTCTGTTTTCACAAAGGGCACTGATGTGGTCGTTAGTGAAAAAACACATACCAAGGTCCACGTTAGCACGATTGTAAATCCTACGGATGCATCCTCATCTCAATCGATTACGATCCACGTCAGCAATCATTTGAGAGCGCACCTCGAATTTTATTGGTGAAATCTGCTGTTCCGTTGTTCAATAAAGACAAGCCATAAAATTCCTGGGTATCCGTCGGGCCCAGCGCGCGACGACCAAGTCGAAGGTCTCCACTCCCAAAGGCAATCATAGCTTCTCCATACCGAGAGTTTGAGTAACCTACATCAACAACACCATCGCCACCCACACAAAACCAAATACAAACACATGGCCAACTTGATCAGTATCATTGTGCATGCACGCAACCTACCACACAGCTGGCAAATAGTCCCTACAAACGCACCACTCTTGAAGTAGATCTTGGCATCGGCCGTTTCCTGCGAGACAACCGTAAATCGATTATCCACCGTTGTGCCAAGTAGATCGCTTTGGTGTGCCTCGAAAAAGTCTGTCTGTGTAAGGTAGATCACGAGGCAACTCATGACTGCGAGGGAGAGCAAATTGGAGATCAACACGGCTGTCCAAAACGTGTCATCTTCGCCTCGCTTACGGCGTCGAAACGCGATTCGCTTCAGGATGCGGCCACCCGATGCCGAGTGACCGGCGGCAAGCTGCTCCTCCTCCGTCTCGAAGAAGGCGTGCTTGCGGATGCGCGGCAGACCACCGCGGCGATGGCTCGGGGTCATGGTCGTTTCCAGGATTAAATCGGGCTCGGACTCTTCCGCCGGCGACTGCATAGGCACGGCATGTCGCCCACCATGAAGGAATCGACTCTTTCGACGCAAGCCACCATTGTCACTGTCGTCACCGTAATCCTCGTCATCTTCGTCGTCGTCGTTGGTGATGGCATCTCCATCGTCCGGATCGTCGTTGTCATCGGTGGCATCCCTGCCGCCGTGTAGATTTTCGCTCTGTCGTAACAGCGCGGGGCTCTCACTGTCCACATCGATGACCTGGTCAGCGGATACCCCTGTGCGCGGGGACGTCGGATTGGTAGCGTTCGCGGCCGCACTCATCGTCCTTGTCAAGCCCCTTTACTGTGGAATCTCTCCAATTACGAATACGAAATGTGTTCCCCATTCCCTGTCCCCGGTAAACTGCCCGACGAGCTCACATATTATTGGAAGTTTGCCTAATATGAAGTGCACCACGCTAATCAAGGTGATTATCAAATGCATCGTGGATGGACCTTGTTTAGCGTGGTGCATCATCCATGGTTAAACTAGGACGTAGGCATGATAATACATGGAGATCCATGATCACAATCAGATCTATTTGACGAGGAACGCTTCATCATGGCCAGCAGCCCAAGTCGGAAGAAGCAGCGCACGGCGGAGGAGCAGGACTCGGCGACCGACAAGGTCGTGCTTCACTCGTACTGGCGCAGCAGCTGCTCGTGGCGTGTGCGCATCGCGCTGGCGTGGAAGGGCATCGACTACGAGTACAAGGCCGTGCACCTCGTGAAAGCCGGTGGCGAACAGTTCCAGGAAGCCTTCACCAAGCTGAATCCCAACCAGGTAGGCCATTCTCACTTGCAGTACTATCACTATCACTAGTAGTCGACGCGCTCTGTGCGTGGGTAGGAGGGGTGCATGTGTGAATGCGAGGAACGCGATCTTATTGTTGAACAATGCGGCATACTTCGTCCTTTAGCGCGTTCCATTACTCGAGATCGACGGCCACGTGATCTCGCAGAGCGGAGCCATGCTCGAGTATTTGGAGGAAACACGCCCGGAGCGTCCTCTTCTGCCCAGTGATGCGTTCCAGCGTGCTCAAGTGCGCAACCTTTGTCTTCTTATCGGTGCCGACATCCAGCCGATCCAGAATCTCGGCGTCCTGATCAAGGTAAGAATCGTGATTACGTACGCTGCATTGAAATCTAGGTTGGCCTCATTTAATTGCTCATTGTGCGTTGCACTAGGCCGCAGAGTCTGCTCCGGAGGATGAACGAGCGACCAAGAAGTTGGCCTGGGGGAAGTACTGGGTGGAACGCGGCTTCACTGCTCTCGAGCAAGAACTGGCCTCCACGTCAGGCAAGTTTTGTTTTGGGGATGATGTGACGCTGGCAGATTTGTACCTGGAGCCGCAATTGTACAACGCGAGTCGCTTCGGAGTCGACATGACCGCGTTCCCCATTATTTCGCGCATTTCTGCCTCCTTGGCTGAGCTCCCAGAGTTCAAGGCGGCTATTCCGTCTGAGCAACCCGACGCCCAATAGTTGGTGATGGAGGCAATCGTGCTGGCCAATCCCCCACGTATGACTACATAGCGGGAGTTGGCGTCAAACTGGTAGTTGGCGGGGTCTGTACGGAAGGCATTTCGTTCACGCAAAATGCGTCAGAGTCGGCATCTTGTAAACTCAGTAATCGATATTCCTCCCGTTTGAGACCGAAACTATCATGTGGGGCAACGTACAGCAATGCAAATTTCAACGCTTCGTCGTCACCCAAGAAGAACACGCCTGGGTGATCTATCGACAGGTCTGAGCGTTATTGTTCCTACCGGTCACGGATCCGTGAAAAAATCTATTCACAACACTGCCAACGTCAAAGACAAACACTAAATCATGTACGACGAGAGATATTGTCTGCATATAAAGCTAGATTTAACGTACCCATCGTTTGTTTGCTTCCAGATCTACCTACGATCCCTTCGCACCCAGACAACCCCGCATGATAGTCGGCGTGACCATTTACAAGTCAAGACGCAAGCACCCCGAGAATCACCGAGCTGTGGGCCATAGGTGGGCCATCGTCTCCTTGTCAATGTGAGCCAATTCCGCAAATTGGGCCACCACAGTAAAAAGGTACAAGCATTCACAATCATATCCTCTTTGTGAATGAAGGTTCTGGACTACTGGTCGGCGGCAATTTCTGACTGCTTACATATATGTTTGTCTCGGGGGATGAAATCATTGGAGTTTTGCGTCAGTGGGGGGCGACATTCATTTGCTCATTTCAAAATTTGACTGCCAGCACAGAAGCACCAGTTCGATCCAGAAGAAAGAAAGCCCACGATGGTCAATCAGGATACATCTACCACCAACAAGGTCGTTCTGTACTCCAACTGGCGCAGCAGTTGCTCATGGCGCGTCCGAATCGCTTTGGCCTGGAAGGGTATCGATTATGAGTACAAACCTGTCCATCTCGTGAAGGAAGGAGGCGAGCAGTTTCAGGAAGCCTTCACCAAGTTGAATCCAAACCAGGTACGTTACCCGTCGCACAGCAGATGTATATCGTAGACATGAAGTGTGAGACTCATTGTTGACGGGATTTTGATATCGCCAAGTAGCGTGTTCCCTCGCTGGGGATCGACAGTCACGTGCTCTCCCAGAGCGGAGCGATGCTCGAGTATTTAGAGGAAACACGCCCGGACCACCCTTTGCTACCAAGTGACCCGTATCAGCGCGCTCAAGTGCGCAATATCTGCCTCCTCATCGGTGCTGACATCCAGCCGATTCAAAACATCGCCGTAATGAATAAGGTAAGGACATCCCTCGAACTTCTCTGCCGCCGCTCGATTATTTTGTTTTGTTTGGCAAAATGCCGATATTGACCTTATTTGTTGTGCGACCGCGCTCAACATTACTTGGGCGGTCTGTTACAGTCGGTCGAATTCCTACCAGAGGAAGAACACACCGTACAATCCGTGGCCTGGTCAAAGTTCTGGGTGGAACGAGGCTTTGTTGGGCTCGAGAAGGAGCTCGCCATCTCGGCTGGCCAGTTTTGCATTGGTGACGTGGTAACGCTGGCGGATGTGTATCTGAGACCTCAAGTCTATAATGCCAACCTCTTTGGGGTGGACATGACTGCATTCCCCACCATTTCGCGGCTCGCCGCTTCGCTGGCCCAACTTCCTGCATTTGAGATGACGCACCCAGCCAAGCAGCCAGATGCGCCGCAGCCTGTAGCGTGAGCCGGCCCATCACGTTGATGCCAAGTTCACGAATCTCGTCGCCCGATTAGCCTGCATCAATACGTGTGAATCACGCCACTATAACAATGCCACTTGCGTCAAATTGCTGCCCTTCCTCTCGCGCAACTCTTTGCAGTAAAGAAGTTTCCAAACTAACTTCAGGCTTCGCAATTTCCTGTTAAGTCCCACCAAGACGGTGAACGCGCGTGACTCACTTGAGTGAGAGCCACAATACGAGATTCCATTATTGACGAGCGTGACCCACCTCACGGTCCTACTAACAGCGTATGATGAGCAGCAACATCGCACTGTACTCGACCTGGAATAGTGCGTCTAGGTGGCGCGTACAACGGGATCGACTACAAATACATGGCAGTTAGCTTGGGCAAACGCAGTAGTGACCAGTTCAACGGCGCATTTACCATACTCAGTCCCATCTATGTGCGTGCGTGCTGATTGACAGGCACCTCACTAATATACGATATTCGACGGGTGACGTTCGTGGATCTGTTTCTGGAGCCCCAGATTTACAATGCCTTTCGTTTTAGAGTAACCATGACGCAATACCCTATCATCTCGTATATCTCTCCCGTGCTGGCCAAGCACAAACAGCCTACAAGCCACATGAATACGCAGCAAGCAAACCAGTAGCAGGTACGGTACTGTAGTGACCAATTTCAGATTGTATTGTTCATAATAATCCGTGCTCGTAACGCTGACGGATGCAAATGGGCAAGCTGTCGGGGATAACAAGGCGTCCATAACGCTACCAGCAACCTAAGCAAGCCACACCTTGGCACATGTGTTTTTTTATTCTTTCCGCAGCGCTTAATGAGTTAAATAGCGTCTGGCTGATTGACCGGGTGGCTGATCTCGAATTCGGGCATCACGGCTAATAGGGCGGAGATTCGCGAAATAATGGGGAACGCAGCCATATCCACCCCAAAACGATGCGCGTTATACACCTGCGGTTCCAGGAATACGTCGGCGAGAGTCACGTCGTTGCCCACACAGAACGTGCCGGCAGAGCTCGCCAACTCGTTCTCCAAAGCGACCAACCCACGTTCCACCCACAACTTTGCCCAGGCCTTCTTCTTCTCGTTGCGTTCAGTCTCGGGCACATCGTTTACGACCTGCAAAACCCCATAGCGAGACGAGGGACGTGAACACATCAGCTTTCTCCATTCAGTAACACCAGGCACACTAGCACGCCATCGACACCTACCGTGTTGAGCACTCGAACACCGTGAAGCGGCTGGATGTCGGCACCAATGAGGAGGCAGATGTTGCGCACCTGGGCGCGCAGGAACGGATCTCTGGGGAGTAGTGGTCGTTCTGGCCGTGTCTCTTCGAGGTACTCAATGATGGCACCACTTTGACCAAGCACATGCCCATCAATCACAAGTGCCGGGACACGCTGGACCAGTTGGTGTTGTTGGTGTTGTTGCATCCACAAGCGTCATCATCATTAGCACATACCCACCAGATACCAGACACCACTCAGCACATCATCATGGTGGCACCGTCAAGCACCACGCGAAAAAGAAGACGAAGCGCACAAACCTGGTTCGGGTTGAGCTTGGTGTACTCGTCCGAGAACTGCTCTCCATCGGTCTTGACGATATTGATTGGCTTGCACTCGTATGCCACGCGCTTCCACGCCAGCGCGATGCGCACACGCCACGCGCAACTGCTTTGCCAGTAAGAGAATAGCACGATCTTGTTGCTCGCTGTCGCCATCGGCATCGTTGTCTCAGGTCGTATTAGTGTGCGTGAAAAATGAAATGCTTGGCGCGTAATCGGGATGAATATTCCTTATATCAGCTCGCTGTAATTAAGTTTACGCAGGCCATATTTACCGTTAATAAAGTAGATATGCCTCAAAATCCATGGATTTCACACGTTTTCTCCCGTTAACCAGTGTTGGCGGAAAAAAAGCAGGATTTCCATGTTTAAACAGGTAAATGTTTTTACGGAGTGGTTTTTCATGTTTTTACGTGCTTTTACGTGCTTTTACGTGTTTTTACGTGTTTTTACGAGGTTGGCGACTACTCGATGTGTTCTTTGCGCGTCACGGCTTGGAGTAAGAGTTGGTGGTGCTGTTCACGGAGCTGTGTAGCACATTGGGCCTGCTCTACCGCCACTGTGCTGCGCTGGATCCTCTGGCCGACCAACAGCATTATCAGGCATTTGAAGACGCGGCTGTGTCGGCTGCACCGCGCAGTAGTGATCGAAAGTCACGCAAGCGCGGTCGGGCGGATGCTATGCGGGGTCATACCCAGCCGCTACGTGAACCGTTTTGGATCTGGACCGACGTGAGGGACGATGTGAAGGACAGTGGTGGTCACCGCGGTGGATCACGGTGGACGCGATTCGCAAGAGCGTGGATCACCCGCAGGAGATCGCAGCCAGGCGCGGTCAGCGTGCACCACTCAGCTATGTCATCGCAATTGACATGGATGGATCGGTCATGGATGTGACACCGAGATACGGCGCACGTTGGAGCAAATGCCTGAAACTTCGGCTTGCCCACTTGGTACTGTTTTTTGGGGTGGGGTGGCGAGCTTCTCCCAGAAGTGAAAACTGATGGGTAAAAGCGTTTTCACACCTTTATGTTTTTACATGTTTTTACGGAGTGTTTTTACATGTTTTTTCAGGTTTTCACAGGATTGTGTTTAAACATTCGTGCCAACATTGCGTTAACCCCCCTGTTACGGCTGACCTCACTTGCTCCGTGTTCGGCAGTTGTCAAGATTCTACAAGGGCCACGCAGCAAACACCAAGCACCATGACGGCCAGCAAGACGGTGCTCTACTCGTACTGGAAAAGCAGTTGCGCGTGGCGCGTGCGCACTGCGCTGGCGTGGAAGCAGATCCCGTTCGAGTACAAGGCGATCGATATCAGCAAGCAAAGTGGCGCCCAGTTCTCGGACGAGTACACCAAACTGAACCCGCACCAGGTTGATACACTTGTTGCCCTCGAATGTTGCACAATGACTTTGAGGGATTCAACAGTAGTAAACGTTTTAACAACTGGGATCCTATCTGTCTATTCGGTTATTCGACAGCGAGTCCCAGCACTCGCGATCGATGGCCACGTGCTATGCCAAAGCGGAGCCATTCTGGAGTATCTGGATGAGACCCGGCCGGAGCGACCACTGCTCCCCAAGGATCCGTTCCTGCGCGCCCAAGTGCGTAACATCTGCCTCGTCATCAACGCCGACATTCAGCCGCTGCAGACCGTTCGCGCTACCTACAAGGTATGTGCACTTTTGATACCAATCGCTGCATGTACTTATGTACCTGGCAGTAGTTGCCATCGACACTTTCGATGGCAACTGCCCAGCGAAGGTGTTTCTCGTGAGCTCCCCTCACCGAACGGCGGTATGTGTAACCCATGTGTGATGGAATATCTATAGAGCGCGGAGCCGTACCCGGAGAGTGAGCGAGAAGAAAAAGTCCTGGACTGGGGCCGATTCTGGGTGCAGCGAGGGTTTGTGGCCCTAGAGAAGGAGCTTGCCACGACGGCTGGCACCTATTGTGTGGGTGATGAAGTCACCATGGCGGACATCTTTTTGGCTCCACAAGTATACAACGCAGGGCTCTTTGGGGTTGACATGGCTCGCTTCCCTGTCATTTCTCGTGTCGCGGAGGCTCTGTCCAAGCTCCCCGAGTTTGAGAACGGCAGTCCAGCCAACCAGCCAGATGCGAAATAGGCGACATTGCACGGTGATTGCCATTGCCAGTTAATAGCCGAGTGCACTGGTAGAACAGTCACGCGACACCGCGAAGCTGACATCGTGTTGCACACGGTGAGCCACACACGGCGCTTCCAAGCTGGAAAGGTGATCTGTTGGAAGTTCCACCAGGTCGCCTTGACACTTCCGTGTGGCCCATCGCATGAGGCTATCCTAGATTGTTTGGTTGGCGTCGTGCATGTTTGTCGCATGCAGAGACCAGCGGTGGTGAGGTGATCGTTGTGGCTCTTGTAAGAACACGTCATGCATTCGGTTATCGTCATCATTGTCATATCGCTTCTGTGTGAAATGGCTACAGAACTCCGATTCGAAGTAGCCCATCAATTGCGTGCAAGCGATGGATTATGCGGTGTGGTGCACATCACTGAACTGAAGCTTTTGCATGACCCGAACTGAATGGATGTACGACCCCGTCGTCTCTGATGCTGACATGTCATCCATATTGCAACGGGAACTAAGTTTTGAGGTTCTTTCAAGCATACTGATACTAAACCATGTTTGGATCTACACCAGCCGATTATCAAAGGTTATGACATGTTTGGGAGAGTTTAGTCGTACCATACGGTGGGTGGGGTCGGGTGCAAGGTCGATATTAGAGTGGCGGGCAGAGTGGCGACACCGTGTGGCCGAGAGGACGAGGTGGTGTGGCGGCCATACAGTGCATGCCCACACTTGTGGCTGCGAGTGCCTTCGGCCACACAGAGAACACACCGCCCACCAGCAAGGGCTTCTTCAATCAGCAAGCGCTCACCCGCTTGTCCACAGTGTGGCTGGAAGCGAACCTCGTGACAAAGAGTGCGAGTGCGTGAGAGCGAGACAGACCCTCAAGCGCAGCAAGAGCAGAGCCCCCGCGGGCCCACCGGCTGGTGCAATCGACCTGGGGCTACGGCTGCAAGCAATCCGTCGTGGCTACCAGTACGTGTGGACCGCGCAACGTGGTTGGTCCGCATACAGTGCAGTGTAGGTGGAAACAACCCGGCGGCGGTGACGGCGCGTGCAAGTCCTTCAGGAATTCACCCTTCGCCCGTTGTCTCGAGCAAACG
>JAADWT010001207.1:0-10244 GCA_023336285.1 Pythium grandisporangium
TTCAACCGCGACGTGACCAATAATGGAAGGGAGGCTCCAACATCCATCAGCGTTGGCTTAGGTGTCGGCTCGGGCGTTGGCTCGGGCGTTGGTTCCAGCGTTGGCTCAGGTGTTGGCTCGGGCGTTGGCTCGGGAGTTGGCTCAGGCGTTGGCTTGGGCGTAGGCTTGGGTGATGGAGCTGGTGCGGGGGCTGGCGTCGGAGCCCAGCCACCACCACCACCGCCTCCGCCGCTCTTGAACTGCTTGGACCCCTCTGTGCACGATCCGGCCGTGAGTGCGACCGTGTCCTCAATGGTCTCGCCGTCCACGGAGGTGACGCGGACCTTGACGGACGAGAGCGCCGTCGTGTCCTGGCTGTCTCCATCGAGCAGGTAGTAGTAGGCCGAGTCCAACATGGTCGTTGCCTTGCCGTTGATGGTGAGCGAGGAGACGCCCGAGATGACGTTTGTGGGCTGCACCGCCGTCCAGAAGCTGTTGCTGCCACCCTTGAGGCAGTACTCAATGTTGCCCCGAATGGGGCAGTCCACAAACCGCCAACGTACGGTGTACCGACTCGGGGAGCTGCCCGTGAGCGCCGTGAAGACCGAGGGGGAGAGGTCCAGGTCGCCATGCTTGCACTCGGGGCAGCGGTCCAGGATCTGCACCACCTGCGTCGACGTCGTGTCACTGCAGCGTGGATCCGCGCAGGACACTTCGACGCATCGCCCGCAGTTGGCGAGGTTGGCCCACTGGTCGTTGTTGATGGCGGCATAGTTCTCACCGGCATCGCCGTTGGCGTGCATGAGGTTGCAGTTGCCCGCACTCGTGGCGCCCAGCGTGTAGGCCGTGGCGTCGCCCTCGAACATCTCACTGGCACGGACATGGAGACTGGCCTGGGTCCATAGCGCGCATGCGATGGCGATGCGGATGGTGGCTCGCTGGTGCATCACGAAGGCCCGGATCGGAAGAGAGATGACGAGCGTGTAGACTTCTACTTGTAGATGATGATGGTGCTACACCCTCGAGCGTGCAAATTGCAAAGTAATAACCGACCCACCACCTCCAGCCAGCAGCACGACGCTTACGACTGTGGGCATTGAGGGAGGACTACAGATCACCACTCAGTGAAGGCGTCCAGCTTCCACGCGAAAAGATTGAAGCCAGAGCGGCATGCCGTGGTATGCTAATTGGATTCTGCTCAGGGTCCTGGGTGTGGGAATCCATGCGCCCGCCCGCGAGACGGCGGCTACCGCGTCGTGTAAACGCTCTGTATCTAGCGGCCTACAGTATCAGCCCTTGACATATCGACGAAACGCATGGCATCGAGTGAGTGGCCCCATATGGATCACCTGCGTGCGCCACATTGACCCCAGAGATGGGGGGTCTGCATTGTGAACCTCCATCTTTACACGCTGACGTACGCTGTTGCACGCTGACTCGCGGTGCGACACGGAGTCACCCGTCAAAACCAATATGTGCCGACTCTTTGGAATACAGGCGTCTGTACCAGATCGGGACCTTTTGGGGGATCAATAGTGGGCATCTCCTGGAATGTTCGAGTTGACGGTGGGTCCGATTGGTTTTCCATCGATGGCCTGATGAACGGAGCAGGAAGAGACACATGGTGGTCAGCGGACTGAACCCCAAACTATGGGTAGCTTTCGACAGTTCCGCGCACGTGCCGCCTCCACAAAAGCGCGTGACGATACGAACCTACTGTAATACGATGCGCGTATGTATAACGTTCATTGGTCGTGGTGTGAGCGTGCGTGGCCATCTGGTGCTGCGTCACAATAAACCCAAGGATCCCTTCAGCGGCTTGGCCCCCTACCATCACCTCTGGGGTTCTCCCTTGGTTGGATGCAGAGCCTCGCCGTACTGATGAAATGCTTCAACGACGGCAAGGTCCCGTACTGCATGCTATTACTCGAGCAGCATACAGGAACCACCCTTCCGTCGCCTTCCAAGGGCTCGGGCGGCGATCTGGCAAGGGGGCGGTGGTGGCTGGCGTGCGCGCGTAAGGAGCTCTAACGGACAGGATGACGCCCTATGTACAGAGTGCTATGGGTTGGTCCGGCAATGACTGGCTGCCAAAGAGTCGCCAGTGTAAAGTGCTGGTGGTATCAATGGGGAGTGGTGGTGCTTGCGTCTCGCGGGATTAATCACTCTGTCCATTGATACAGTCACTCCCAAGCACAAGACGAAATCGACTGTAACCCGTGACTAGCTTAATGGCTGACAGTGAATGTTACCTCATCGCATATTCGATCTGGCCCATGCATAGCGCCGCCTAGGACCGATACATGCACACAAATTGATTGATCCGCACCTCGTGCGCCTTGTCCTTTACCAATACTGGGGCCATGATGCCATATACTCTATCCACACCATGGATATCTGCAGCCCCCTCATCTGGATTCCTCCTCTCCAACCTTGGATGACGAGGATACCTACTTCAACCACCCTTCCGCATCATCCTGGTGAAGTGAAGATCCTGGTCATCTTCCCAACCCCTTACAACTACGTTTTCCAAGTGCCCTTCGATTTACGCAACTTATTGTGTTATGCAAGCTATGCAGATTTCATTGAATTCATAATTTCAAATCGATTATCAAAGGGAATGTATTATATAGGCCCTTGCTATCGAAAGTGCTCTCAGGACTGTGCGGATCTGACCTTTCGGCGCTGGCCAGCGTGCACATCTCGCTTTTTACCCAATCACAAGGCCGTATCAGCCCTCCGCCGCTCAGAACTGGCCGAGTCTCAGCCGCGCGGACTCAGATTTCGCGACGTTGGTGTTTGTTCGGCCCAGCCCGCATCTGCTTTTTGGTTCCCACCGAAGTGGGGAAAAGGCCAAACAAAACGCGAATGGGTGACAAGCCTCGCGGCGTAGTAGTCGATACGAGTCACTGCTTCCTCCGCCCTGCGGCTGCTGCTGCTTCTGTTGCTGCGACTGCTGCACCTGCGCCCGCTATTGCTGCAAGGACGCCGTTTAGCTCTTGGTACTGGTGTGGTTCGCATTTGTGCTGTCGCTGAGGCTGTCGTCTTCTGTGCGTGGTCTTGGTTCGCGTCAATGATGAGCGACTCATCTTCGTCCTCATCCTCATCCTCCGCTTCGTCGACGTCGGTGTCTCTGGCGCCTACGCGCAGTGGTAGCGATGCTGATGCAACAGACGGCGGTTTGGTGTCGTCCACATGCACGTGGCACCAGAGCAATAGCAATGGGATGTGCACATTGACGCCGCGGTCCTGTTTCGAGTGTCTCAATGAGGTGCCAACATCGGGCGAGGTACGTTGATGAACGAATCCATGGTGGTGGTGTATTGATAGGGTGGCTCCCTCACGGAAACCCATGCGTGTATATGTCTGTATACCTGGATAGAGCTGTACGCTGAACCCCGACGGTATCTGCCTGAGTATGGAGGCGTACGACGCCTCGCAGGACTACCGCCGGCCGGGCACGGCCTACGCGTGGCCCGTGCATTACAACTACTTTCCATCCAACAACACGACGTACTGCGGCTCGAACGACATGGTCTGCAGCAGTAGTTCCTGCCGTGATAACACGCTGCGTGACTGGGGCGCCAACCCATCCGTGTTCTGTGCTGGCGCGGACGAGTGCGTCTGCGTGGCTGTATGCGAAAGCTCGCAATGGACATCACTGATTCAGGAACCACTGGCACAGGCGCTGACCTCACAGCAGGGCAATGGCACTGTGGCGGGTGACTGTGTGTTGGCAGTGAATGACGATGAGAGCGACAGCAGTAGCTTCATAGGCGTGCCAGCAGACGTGAGCAGTTCCAGTGACGGTGGGGGCGAGTTTGTCGGTATTGATAGCACCAAGATGACACTGGCGCAAGACGACCCGTGCATGTGGTACCAGAACCAATCACGATGTGGCGCGCCACGCTCGTGTTATGACTGCCTCAATCGGAAGCTCTACAACGGACAGGTACCGTCCTTGGCATCGTGATCGATCTCTTTGTTTTGTTCCCTATGTCGTGCCGTGGACTAACCCGTGAAGGGAGTGATTGTTGTCATGATGTGGATTGCAGAAATGCATGCTACATGCCAGTGGCTACTGCACGTCTATTGGCGCGTACGATCCAGCACTCGACTACCGCGAGGCACTCAACGCGACCACCACATGGGGTGTGCTCTTCCCTTCAAGTGATGCAAACTATTGCGGTAGCGATGACGCGCAATGCGCTACGTGCCGCGTGCAGGAATCAGCATTTCTCGACTGGCGGAACACGTCCTCACAGCCGCAGTTTTGCCTGGGCGCGAACGACTGTGTATGCCTTGCCAGCTGTGAGTCCCCGTTCTGGCACAAGGCCGTGGTGGAGCTCACGTGTAACCTAACGGATACGACAACCCAGCTGCCGCGGCTTTCAACAACCACCGCGATCATCACGACGGCCCTTGGCTGTCTCACGTCCTCCTGCATTGCTGTGGTCTTGCTCTGTGGATACCGTCGATACTATCGCCGTACGTGGCTTGTTGCTGAGTTCATGTGGTCCCTGTCTGGACCGTTAGGTGACTTGTAAATGATTGACATTTTTCTTGTTTTGCTGTGCTACTGGTATAGAACGCCGGAATCGCTCGTCGCAAGGGCGAGCAGCGCCACGAGCGACAGCTAGCGGTCCGCAGCTTGCACTCAGTGGTTGGAAGGCGATGCGTGAGCGATTGATCGAGGACGAGCGGGAGTTTATGGCTGGCGGTAATCAGCCATCCACTCACGACCAGGAACACTCAATCATGTCGACTCCGCCGCTTTCGACGACTACTCGAACTCTCCCCAGTGGGCTCGCTGGAGATGCCGCCACTGCTTCTACTAGTAGCAGCGCAGTGGCGGTCGTTGTGGAGCCCGGGGACGCGTACCGCCCCCTATCACCCAGTCGGATGCATCAATAGCACGCATCCTCATCATCCGGCTCCGTCGGAAGGACTGCGTAAATAAGTAGTTCCGTTAGCGTCCACGACAACCTATTATCCATGTAGATATGTCTTCCAAAACAAAAATTGAGATATGCGTTCGTGAGTGCGCTCTGGTCACTGATGGCCCTATCAGCATTTTCCCACCTCCTAACTACGGCACTCGTGTCTCAGGTCTTCGCTACCCCTTGACGGGCAGTAACTACAGAATCTTACGATTATTGCGTTGATGAGTGGTGGTGGTCGTGCATCGCGTAGCCCATCCGCTCGCGAGTGTTTAATGGAACGGGTTCCACGCAGCTGTTCACTCGCTTCTGGCCTCTTTCTTGGCGTTGGCTTGCTCGCCTGGAGCCTGGGCGTCAGTAGATATGAGCTGTTGCTGAAGCGCGTGCCAGCCAGGCAGGTCGAGTCGCAGTGATGCAGACCGCTGGCTCTGCTGTTCTCTTGTCACTGCAACGTCATCGAGTCCACGACCACATCGAGTCCACGACCACAGCACCTTGCGAACGATCCAAAACAGTAGTACCAGACCAGCGACGGCAAGGACGAGCAGAATCATGTAGCCTTGCTTGAGCGGTGGGGTATCGGATGAAGACGAAGCGTGAGGCGACCATGAAGATGAGGACGACGACGAGGAGGAGGACGCGTCACCACCTAGACTGGTGGCTGTCGAGGCAGGGCGGTCGGTATGCAGGCTGGTTCGCACCCGCGTTTCCCAGTCCACGGTCTCGCAAATGGCGGCGCAGATACAGCCATCGTTTCCAAAGCAGAACGCCGTGCTACCAGACCAGGTGGCGTCGGTGGTGACGTTGTTGCCGTGGCTGTCGACGCCCACAAAGGCGGCGTGGCGGGCATCGGTGAGAGCAATCTCCTGTCGACAGCGCTGGCACGTGGTGTCCGAGGACGCGCAGTACGTGGTGTTGGCGGCAGGGTAGATGTTGGAGAGCGCATTATCTGGAGAGGATGCTGATGCGGAGGAAATACTGGAGGAGGAGGAGGAGGAGGAGGAGGAGGGGAAGGCTTTTAAGCCGCGACGAAAATCTTGTGCCGTCATCGCTGGCTCCATGGCCACACAGGCGCCCCACGTGTTGATAGCGCACTGCTTGAAGCATATAGCACTCGGTTAGTCCCCCAGGCACTCTAGGAAGAAGATAAATCACTGGCGTGTACGCACCTCCAGCTCGCCCATGGGCGTATTGAGGCAGTCGGCGCATGAACGCGGACGCGGCGTGGACTGGCCGGTGACCCAGGTGCAGGACGCTTCATCCGCCATTGGCGCTATCGATTTTAATCTGCGCAACGCGATGTGAGGGGCGGGAACTCGCCGCCCCTCACATCGCCCCGGCAGGGCGGCGGTCTCCTTCACATACTCTGCCCATCATCATCAATCATGCAGTAATACACTTGTCCTTTCAACTGTCCAACGATGCCATAAGGACAAGTGGCGGTCACGCTGCAGACCAGCCAAGCACCGCTTCGTTATACACAAAATGAAACCAAGGTTGTATTTCTCTCGCTCCAGCCAATCAACACGATATTTATCCCGGTCGACTACTTGGATTTGCTCATATTTGGCACGTTGTGCAGTGTAATATATACGCCAAATATTAATACTCTGCATCCAGCACTGTGAAAATGCAACCAAGGTTGCATTTAGAGTTTCACACTTCCAGCAGTTTTGACACAGCCAGTAGTCGCCTTTTGTATGCCCCCTCAAAAACGAATGACACCAGAACCAACTTCACCACGCCATCATGGCTGGGACCTATATATCGTGCTGGACGCGCTTCATGTGCTACCGACAAAGGATTCTGCATGATGCAGAGGCGACTTTCGACGTGGAGACCATCGTGACAGTGACAACCGAGGATATATGTCGCTTTCTCAACATGCTCGCATACGGAGTCGAGTCGCCAATGCCAACTGACACGCCAACATCTGCACGATCCTCGACGTTAGAGTATTACAAGAAGGCCATCTCATCATTCGTGCCACGCAATATGGTCGCGTGGGATGATGTTAGGCGCGAGGGGGACCCAACCAGATCCATGCAAGTCAACAATTTGATTAAACAAGTCAAGAAGTTCGAAGTTCGGCATCATATGAGAGATCATTTCCATCAACAATCAGTAGCGGTGTGCCACGCAGATCATAAATGTACCGAAATGTTACACTATCATTTGCCCCATACAAAATCGAAGTTATTGACGCGGAGGTTTCACCCACATTTATGCAAGTGTGAAGCCTTCTCATCACACCCAGGTCGTGAAACCACCATGGTTATCACAGTCGCATCAGATGTTTGTATACTACGTCGTGTGCATGGCGGCGTGTATGCCACATGGACGCTCACCACCCAACGCGCAAGACACCAATCACTCGCTCGCAGTCCAATCCACCACATGTAGGTGAGGGAGGCAGGGGGACTATCCGGCCAGCCTCGCCACGCATGACGCCGTCATCTTCATCTTCATCTCCATCTTCATCTCCATCTTCCTCGCCTCATGCAGCACCACCAGTCCAGCCCACGCCGCCCACGCCCATGCGCACGCTCTCGCCCTCGCCGCTGCTGCCGCACCAGTACTCGCTGGCGGCCATGGCGCAGGCGTCGTCGCGGCCCACCTTCTCCGTGCCTGTGGGCTCGCGCGCATTCGCCGCCATGTGGCTCGTGGTGGTGCTGACACACACGGCGTGCGCCGCGTTCCTCGCCGTCGTGGGCGCGCTCTACTTCTACCTCTTGGGCACGACCTTGCTGGGCTACCTCACGCTCTATAGCATCTCGCTGGACGCCATCTTCATCCCGCCCTTGGGCGTCGCCTACTTCATGCTCTGTGGCCAGCATGCCTTCTCGGTCGCCACCATCCTCTTCCACTCGCTGCGCGCGCGTGGCAGCGCCTTCACCAGCACGCAGTTTACCAGTCGCAGGGTCACGACACCGCGCATTCGCTTGCGCCGCCTCTCGGCCTCGGCGCTCTCCAGCATCGAAATGCGCACGCACTCCGTGCTGCAGCGGCTGCCATCCCCGTTTGCGCGTGCTTTCTATCGCACCTGCCATACGCTGCATCGCATGTATCGTGCCACCGACATGTCGTACGAGAGCTGCGCGTCCGTGTACGTGACCCGCGTGGTGCTGCAGGTAGTGGTGCATGCCTATCTGTTGAGGGGGGCCCTGCAGACGCTGGCACCGGCGCACAACCTGGTCACGGATCTCTGGGCAGCGCTCGTCGTGGCCAACGCCTGGTTCGTACCGCTCCTGCTCGGTGTTGGGGAGCGAGCATGGACTGGGACTCATGGGAGTGCTCGCATGCGGCTCGTCGCCGTGCTGCTCAACCTCGTGCTGGACCTCGTGGCCATGATCGTGGTCCCGCTGGTCGTCTTCACGCCCTACTACAGCGAGTATGATCCCGCGCGGACGAATTTCGCGCCCGCGCGCTGGTACACGGACCACTGGTTCGTGGTCATGGCCAGCGAGTTGAAACTCCTGCTCGTGCACTCGGTTCTGGATTTCGTGGCCAAGGTACTGGTCGCGTTCAATACGCTACGCGGCATCCGCGTGATCGCCTGCCTGCTCGTCTTATGCGACTCGGCGCTGCTTTCGCCGTCACGTGGTAGCAGTACGCTGGGCAGTGGCTCGCTCGTGCCCTCCATGCAGTCCCCCACTGGCTCGACCAACGCCCTCGTCGTGGCCACTCGTGCACAGCCGAGAATGCTGCTCTCCGTGTCCCCACTGCCGCTGGTACGGCAGTCGACGGTCGCGCCAGTACTAGTGTCGGCTATACAGACTGCCTCGCCGGTATTGTCGTCGCAGGAGGCCATGCGCAAGCGCAACGCCCGACTGACCGGCATCGGCACCAAACTCTTACTGATCCTTGGCGCGCTAGTGCTCACCGCGCACGTGCTGGCACGCAAGACAGCGCTCCACACAGGATGTGTGGGCTTTACACGCCAGCCGTGGCTCGTACGCAAGCCCGCGTGCGCGTTCGTCGAGTACAAATGCCGGTCGTCCTCGTCAGTCCTCCAGGTCGGCACGGCGAAGGAATTGGATGTCTTCCTGGAGCAGTTTGACGCCGACTCGGTCATGTTCCTGTCCATCCGCGAGTGCATGGGTGTGGTCATACCACCGCGACTGACAACACTACACAATCTGTGGGGGATCAAGATCTACAAGTCGGTGCTGCAGGAATGGAGTGCGGCAGCGGCGCTGACGGCCGCGGATCACTCGCACTTGCGTGCCGTGTACCTGGTGGACGTGAATATGACGAGCTTTCCCGAGGGGATGGCTACTTCGGCGTTCCCACCACGTCTACGGGACGTAGAAATCTGTCGCTCCAACCTCACGACGCTGCCGGATGAATTGGTCGTCTACTGGCCGCCCGACATGTTCCTGGTGCTGGAACAGCTTCAGCTGGCGGCCGCGACGTTACCCCCCGTGGTGATGAACCTGAAGCCGGCATTCTTATCGCTGGCAATGAACCGGCTCACGCAGCTTCCAGCGGAACTGCTCAGCAACCCGCACTTGCTCTCACTTGTCTTCAATGGCAACCACATCATGGAGCTACCGACCAACGCATCGCTCAATCCGAAACTGTATTGGCTCGCCATCGCTGCCACAGAGATCCAATCACTGCCAGAGATCTACGGAGCGCCGCTGGCCGTAGACGCTGGGGGCACACCATACTGCATGTCCAGGGAGCCACGCCCCAGCAGCGTCAACTGCACGCCACCCACGCCCGCGGAGCTTATGATCTACCCCTTGGATCAAGAAGAGCTGCTCAACGGGTGATGGCGATGGCTGGCATTTGGTTACGGGATTTTCCGTTATCTGTGTGCGATTGGATCGGAATTCCCTGTATTGGAGATTTGATTTGATGGGCGAAAAAGAGGATGTGTAGCCACTCCACTGAACCTCTCGGGAAGGAGTGGCTACATCCCCACCGATCGTGGATGGCTCAAGCGGGTAGCAGAACAGCAGGTTGGTGTTCACTACTTGTGCACTTAAAAACACAGTAAATCGAACGGACATATGCCGTCACACCCTGTGTAGTTCGATCAACGCAGTTGGAGCTACGTGTGACTCTCATGGCTCCTTTAACCCCACTATGGAGATGGTTGCGATCATCTCGTGGCTATCACTTAGGCATTATTGACAGGCTCGCTTTTCTACGTGCGCTTCACGCGTAGCTGAGCAACATGGCTCAAGAGCTCGGCCGACGCTCCCCTCCTTTCACTGAGAGGTCGAGGGGTAGAGCATGGCAGGCTAGTTCGACGAGTACTCCTCGCGCGCATTTGCATCTGCATCGCCATTGACCAACTTCACTGCTCGTCCGGAA
>JAADWT010001208.1:0-10231 GCA_023336285.1 Pythium grandisporangium
GGGAGGGGGGAGCGCCGAGGACGAGGGGGAGCGTAGAGCTGATACTTGGTGTTCGCAACGGGTAGTACTAGTACTCCTCTTGGGGGGACGTGGACACTTGAGGGAACGAGGAGTAAGTCGTCTACACCCAGGAGGACAACGCTTGCGATGGCTTGAGGGACTTGATAGCTTGAGTGCTGGCTGGCAAATTCGGTAATAAGCTGATCGCGTTATGACTTGGACAAGGAGGCGGGGACTCGAAGGAGGAGGGAGGGAGGGAGGAGGAAGCCCCAAGCTGAAGCAGAGAGAGGTATAGGGGGAGGGGAGAGGAGAGGACAAAGAAATACAGTCTCTGGGTGAGAAGAGAGGATGAGGGGAGAGCTGGTCCGTACAGACCACAGGTCGCCACCACCTACCCCTCCTGCGTATGGAAGAAGAGGCGTATACCTCTATAATTAGGTTTTATGTGACAACAACAGCAGCACAAAACCCCAGAAAATGCCGGTTTAAACCTTTGTAAAATAATAAACGAACAGTTTGGAAATAATGTAATGTACCTTCCAGCATGGTATAGCGCTGGGCGCCTATACAGTTGACAGCAAAAAGAACCCCAACTCGAGAGCCATAAGACAGATGACCTGATGAAGGGGTGAGGTTGTCACCCTAAATACGCTGCGATTGGGTATATTTCATGCTGAAGTCCCCTACCCGCGCCACCAATACGTTTTTTGCAGGGTTTCTCCCGAGTTTTGCTGTGCTGTGCGGCTGGAGTCTGGACACACAACAGGCTGTTGTGCGTCCAGACTGCAAACCTGAAACCTGTCGCAGAGTTGTTTTGTGACACTGTGAGTGTTGAGACTCGTATCCATAGGCTGTGAGGCACGCGTGGAAATTGTCTTTGGAGACACACTCACAACCCCCTCAGTAGTCAACCCACAACCCACGCTGCCAACAAATTTCATCCACCTTCAACCTGTGTCAGACACAGGACAAAGGGGTTGCCATCCACAAGAATCGAGTCCTCTACATACCCAGCCAGTACCAGATTTATCACACAAAAATCTACCTTTTCGTTCTTCGTTCTTAAATTTTCAGTCCAGTCGAAAGTACCAAACAATCGGTACGAACTCATATATAAGTACATCACTGAAGATACGGATCTTGAAGCGTCGTGAACAATCCGCTACCACTCAAACAATTCATGCCAAATCCGCCGACCTCACCGCTAATGGCGACCAAGGCGATGCGCAGCGTTATGCCTATGTGTGTAGGCATGCTGGTGCTCTATGCAGCGACTGTATGCTTCTTGGCGCATCGTGTACGTGCGGAGCGATCCCTGGAATCGCGCCACTGGGCACCGATCACGCCATTGGATGTTGACGAAACAAGTATCGCCGCTGGCATAGAGCACTCGTGCGCGATTTACACCGAGTCCTTCACCGACGTGGGGGGTCGTGTGCTCTGCTGGGGCGAAAACAATGGTGGCCAGAGTTCGTCGCCAACGGTACTGTACCGTTTCCACTCTCCATCCCGCGCTGGTTGGTTATGCTAGGCCACCAAATAGCCCAGCCACGGTACTCACCAAAGCGCTTGGATAACATGACGGTTGACGGTTGTAGGGAGAGTTTATCCAGGTCAGCTCGGGTCGGCTGCACAGTTGTGGCATTCGTATTGACGAGACGGTGGCTTGCTGGGGCGTGGGCGCTGCCAACAAATCCCCCGAGGGACTCTTTGAGCAAGTGAGCAGTGGTGATTTCCACTCGTGTGGTCTGCTCAAGGACCAGACGCTGCAGTGCTGGGGCACCACGGCGGGTGGCGTCGCGAGTCCACCGTCAGGCCGGTTTGTACAAGTGAGCTGCGGCAAATCCTTCTCCTGTGCACTTACGACCGAGGGTGCGGTCAAGTGCTGGGGTGAAAACGGTCGGGTGGGTTACGCAATGTGAGAGTGAGAGGTTACGCTCATGGCGATTTGATTTATCTTATACGTGTTGGTGTTGTTCGGGCGGTTTCTCGGTGTGTATAGGGGCAGCTCAATGCGCCCACGGCAACGCAATTCTTGCAGATTTCGGCATCTCCTGGTGATTTTGCATGCGGTGTCACGGCTCGACATGAGGTTGTGTGCTGGGGCGATAACCATCGGAAGCAGTGTAACCCGCCGCTCAACACCCAGTTTCGCCTCGTGAGCACGAGCCGATTGGCGGCCTGCGGTATCAAGGTATGCTCATCCAACTCTGCAAGTTGCAGTATGGCTTCGCAAGACTGATACTCTCGCTTGTTCACGTTCTCTCTTCTGTTGGGCTCTGTGCAGATGGATAAAAAAGTTGTGTGTTGGGGTATGAAGTCTGGGGTTACGGCCGCGCCTACCAACATCGAGTTTGATGAACTCACGCTCGGCTGGAACCATGGCTGCGGCATCCGCGATGACGACGGCCGCGTGCAATGCTGGGGCGATCGTGGCGGGCAGCGTCTCGACGTACCCATTGAATTGCGATAAAGAATAGGACGCATTTCTGGCAAGCATGACTAAGGCGTTGCAGTCTTTTAGTCAACGACAAAGACAAACAATAAGACGGGTGTTCACAATTACGTTCATTCGTTTCCTGCAAGCGGGGAACAGGCGAGTGTCACTATATGGCTTATCATTGATTACTCCTGTGGATGCGAATACTCAAGTATCCTCTGAGGAAAACATTTTCTGGCTTCTTTCTCTGCTTGTACTCATCGCGATGATTCACCATTGCTAGAAATATCGCCGTCTGGCACAGCGGTGGGCAAGACTACGTAAACGTCACTAGACAGGAATTTGATTGCGTGACTCAAATCCTTCAGCTACCTTCACCATTCCAGGCAGCGTGATACTGTTGCGGTTGGTGGGTGATTGCCCTTGTGAAATGCGGTCGGCTGTAACTCTGCTTGGATGATTAGAAGAATGACAAATTCGTGACGGCTTGAGACGTAAGTGGGAGTCTGAGTAGCGATACGGAAGGTTAAGGAAACGAGAACGAGTGTCGAGAGGATATTGAACTTACAACACTGAGAGTCTCAGGCTGGAACTGTCCGTTGTGTTTAATGTGGGCTACGAACGTGGCCCACAAATTAGCCATCCATCCCAACATGGATTTACACATCGTCACTGTTTGTGAGCCATGCATGGTCAGTGGATAGATCCCTCAGGAGCTTCCATTCCCAGGCTTCTTCAATCAGGAATGGTGCTGCGCAGATCATTCCGCTCTCACGGGCGCTCGGACTCCATTGCATCACGCGCCCTACGACCAGCCAACTCGCTCAAATCAGCAAGCTCTGGAGTAGGTGCCTTCATCCTGTCCGTATGCACGTGCTTCCATTTGATGGAACGACTACCCCGTGCATCCAGCATCTGTATTAATAGGTCTTGGTTCTCCACGGGTTCTTTATTGGCCTTGATCCAATGATTGCGCTGCCACTTAGCGATCCATTCTGTCATAGTGCGAACCAAAATCTCCAAATTCGTATAGATGATAAGCTCGCGCGATTGAGATGGATCTTCCTTATTGGCGCGCTTCATGGCCCTCAACGCCGCAAAATAATCGGCGCGATTATTCGTCAACGGCCACTTCGTCAGCTTTTTCGCCACATCCCAGTCCGGAGAGTTCGGGAAAACGCAGGCGTACCCCGCTTTACACCCAAGTTCCCCATTCCCTTTCGCACTGCCCTTACAGAACACGATCAGCGGATCCGGACCTACGCGCATGGTCCCCATGCTCTTCGTCAAGTCCTCCACGTCCGTCTGAGCAGCCGCTTCGGCCGTGGACGACGAGCTACGCTTGCTCTCGCTGGCTGCGTGGGTGGACAGCACACCTGCGTCCTCTTCGTCTTCGTGGTGTCCATTGCTGAAGGCCTCATCTTCGCTGGATCCTGACCCTAGAGCTCCCGAATCATCCTGTTCGCCGCCTTCAGCTCTATGTAGCATGACGAACGCGTCCGCTTCCGCACGAGTCTCAAACTTCTCATACTTCGCACCCGAGAACCCATTCACCTGCGCCTTGGCGCCTTGGTCCCCATCCCACGTGGTGTATACACCGGGGTGGCGCCCCCGCTCCACGGCGTAATAGCCACCGCGCTTTTTAGCCATCGAGACCGAATGCTCGTACGTGTCACTTTCAATAGGCAGTCGGTCACCTGCGTGGTCCACGAGAAATCAGCGAGTGATGATTTGGAAGGCAAGGAAGGGAATCCCGCAAGGAAATCCCTTGCGAAAGGGAATTCCTTGCGGGAACACTTCAACCATGGAACGTTGCAGATCGGGGCGGGAACACTTCAACCATGGAACGTTGCAGATCGGGGCGGGACAACCGAGACCGAGACGAACACTGTAGGTATGCATTAGAAGCTCACCCTACACAGATACTGTATCGGTCATATCAGTGAAGAACCAAACCAATAAATTCCAATTGCCAGTACCATAGTACTCGAATATGTTGTACCCATCTTGTCTCACGGAAATGGGTACACCGGACCCTGCGGAATTGATGAGCCGCCACAGGTATCCTCGGTTCGCGCGTTTGATGAAGCGCTATGCGTGATCTCGGAATGGTTCCGCTCGATCGGCTGCGAGTACCTGTCGTCCCTGCATGTCCTGCCACTGATTATCTCCACGTTCACGGTGCCTCTGGGGTCCACGGAGTGTATCCCTGTTCTCTTCCTCGTCCTGCTGATCACGCGTCGCTGAAATCATCACGGGTTTACGAAGCGGGCTCAATAGCCGGCCGAGCCTCACCTTTGGAGCGACGTCGAGAACCCCACGCGGGTTACACTCCGCGGATACGCGCGCGAATAGCTCGTCGTCGCGAACGGCGTGTACCCTCGGGAACGCGTCCACCGCTACTGGTAGCCGTATGGTCTGTAGGCGTCGGGTGGCATGCCTTTGCGCCAGCGACCGCACGCTAGCCGAGCTGGCGCGGGTATCCGCGACGGGTGTACCCGTGGGCGTACCCTTCCGTCGATAGCTAGCCGAGCACGCAAACTCCGAGGCCGACCGGTGCAGGATGAGCAGAGATGAGTCGACCTCGTACTCGACGGGCTTGGCCACATGCAGTGACTGCCACGACGAGTGGCTGGCGCCTAGTGCGGCCACCACAGGGTCTACGCTAGGTTCAGTGGCCTTACTCACATTCGAGCCACTGGAGCCGTTAATAGCGGCTGCGGTCACCAGTGCGGCTCGCACTTCAGCGGCACTGGCGCCGTGCACATGACCCCCCGAGTGCTGCAGTTCCTCGGCCAGTACGAGCTGCTGCACATTGCGGCGAACACGTGGTGAGAGCTGCTTAAGGATGGAGCGGTACTTGCCCACGGGCAACGCCAACAGGATAGATTTGACCTTGACGGCCACCACACTGTAGGGCAGCGCAAGGCCACGGTCCACCGCAAACGCGGCCAGTCCTGCCCCTACCCGGACCATCTTGTCGCCCACAACTTGGTGTGGCCTTGTCTTGTCATCATCGTCATCGAGGTGATGCCGCACGACGAACCCTCCGCAGAGCACAAAGCCCAGTTCCGACGGGATATCCCCATGACTATAGACCGCATCGCCGATGGCGAAGAAGCGTAGTTGCCCCAGGGCGAGTAGCTTGTCCCATGGGATCTCGGCCGCCATGGCACGCAACACGGCGTGGCGTCGCAGCAGCTCGTACTGCACGGCGAACGTACGAAAGCGAGCGCTGGCCACATTGGCCACCGTGCTGGTGGACGAGGATGAGGACGGCCGCGCGGGCAGCCCTGTGGATGATGGTCGTGTGGACATGGGCCTTCGTTTTCTTCGATCGGATGAGAGGATTGAAGGACGACGGGATGGCCACAATAGACTGAGGGTTGAGAACCCGCATGGCGAGGTAGCTAGGTATACACGAGTCGTTCAGGGACTGACAGGGTCTATCGCGGTCTATCAGAGCCGATCGCAGTCTAGCAGAAGCTAAGTTTGGACCCTCCAGCACTCAATGTGGCTAGATCAACTAGCATAAGCGTATATAATTCGCGCAATACACCCATCAATCACCAACTATTCATTCACACTCCGCTACGCTAACCAACACACCATCAGTCAGTCATCACACCGAGAATAAATACGTCACCAATGCTTTCGCCATCGATCAATCTCGCTGGCACCACACACACAAATACAGTCAACACGTGGCTCGGCTCTTCCTCTGTTTAGCTTACGGTTGTCGTTCTCCGTGACCATCCACTGTTCGCACACACTGACCATGGCGGTGGTCCTGCAACGGTCCTCTCCGGCTCCTCACTCACTCTTTGGTTCCCACCCAGCCGCTGCATTCCGCGCCGCGTTGTCGGCCACATCGTTCCACTTGGATTGCCAGTCGGATCGCCCCGTGTGTGCCTTCACATGGCGCCAAATGATACGTCGTGGCCCCGTTGCCTGCACCAATCGCTCGAGCAGATCGCGGTTCATCACGGGCTGCCCGTCGGCCTTGACCCAGTTCTTCTTCTGCCACCCGGTAACCCACTCCGTCATCGACCGAATCAGTAGCATACTGTCCGAAAAGATAAACAGCGGTCGAGCATACGAGGCATCTTCCATATTGGCGCGCTTCATGGCCTCCAGCGCCGCGAGGTACTCGGCGCGGTTATTGGTCGCGCGTACCTCCACCATCTTCTGGGCCACGTTCCAGGCCAGGTTGTGTGGGAAAATGCAGGCGTAGCCGGCCTGACAGCCACGCCTGCCATTCTGAAGCGCGCTGCCGTCACAGAACGCGACCAATGTGTCTGGGTGCTTGGGGTCTGGGTCACTGCTCAGTGGTTGCACACGTGACTGGTGCTGTGCTACAAACGCCTCGGCTTCGTCTCTGGTGGGGAACTTTTTGAATTTCGCACTGAAGAGACCCTCCACCTGGGGCTTGGCCTCGGCCCACGCCGCAAATACACCCGTACGGCGGCCCTTGGCCACGGCATACCAGGCGCTATGTTGCGCGTGGCTGGGCGATGTATCAGCTGGCGCTGACGTTGAAGCGGAGGAAGAGGAGGTGGTGGTGGTGCTACTACGCTTCTGTCCATGGCCGTAGCCAGCCAGGTATGCGTGGGCGGCATCTCGCGATGAGAACTTGCGATACACGGGGCGGTCGTAGCCCTCGGTTTCCTGCAGCACCTCGGACCAGTTCGTGAAGATGCCCGTCGAGTGACCCTCCGCTACTGCGTAGAATGCCGATGGTGGAGATGAAGTCGCCGCCACCACCAATCCGACCCGAGCGACTCGCTTCGCCTGAGGTGGGGACACATCCGTGAACGGGTACTGATAGTCCTTAACGTTGTCGTCGTCGCGTCCTCGCTTGGCGGTCAGTGCTGGTGCTGGTACAGCTGCATTGCCGCTGGATCCAACAACGAATGGAGTACCGCTGCCGCGATTCCCATCATTCCCACCACCGCCATCACCTCCGAATTGCTGCACGAACGCGTTCGCCTCGGCCTGGCTGGCAAACTTTTTGAACTTGGCGCCCGCAAAGCCCTTCACCTGCGCCTCCGCCTCGCTCCAGGTGGTGTACACGCCCGTGCTGCGCCCCTGGGCCACCGCGTAATAGCCGCCGCCACGCTTCCCCATGGCCAATATGATTCGGTTGGTCGCAATGAAGATGAATGATGAGGCGATAGTATTTTGAGGAGCTAAAAATGGCCCCGTTTGAAGAAGAAACCTGCGAAAGGTGATATCCGTGTAAAACGACCGGGTTACTTAACGGATTGTAGCGAAGGGATGTATTAATAAGGGAAGTCCGTTAAATGGTCTCTTGTATATCGGGTATTCCGAAGTGATGGTCTTTTGAAGCGGAAAGCAAGAACAAGAACACCATTCCCGATAAGGATACCAGGATACATGTGAACCATCTCTCAAGGACGTGTTGAACTCACCGCCGCCATGGGTCGTTCACATGGAGCTATTTGGACACATCAAGGAGCCTCTTGTGTCTCCATATGGTGATGCCATTGGAAGCAAGCCATGGTGACGCCCGCTTCCATATTTCCACAGCGGTGATAATATCTCCGCTGTGGTCCTGATGTCCATACACATCACCGTGATATGCAAGGGTATCAGTACCATACGCCTGGGTAACGTTTGGCCAATAGAGATGTCATCAAGCGGGCTGACCAGCCATTCATCATGGCCACCCCACAACTTCAACAGTTGACGTACAGTATCGTTAAATCTACGCAGCCGCCATTGATGGGACTGCCCACCAAGCTACAGGAGCTGCCCGTACGCAGTCGCCTTACAAGCAGTGGTGTAGTTCAACGCCTCCCTCATAATTGTGATCCTTCCTGGTTCTTGTGGTGGTTGATGAAGCCACTAATCAAGGTTTGAAACCACCAAACCAACCGCACACACACTTGTCGATTCGCCATCATTAGACTCCATTCCACGCAAACCACCACCGACTATGAGCTTCCGGTTCTTCCCGACTGAAGCCCGAGCCAAGCTCTTCCTGATGGACTACATGCTCACCACCACGAACAGGTACGACCGCGAGCACCAAGGTCGCTGGTATGCCATCGCCCAGGGCGAATGGTGCGGCGTCACGGGATCTCTGGACGACGCGCTCCAGATGACGCTCGAGAGTCCGGAATACGAGAACACGGAGGATGATATCCCACGCCCCGTGCTCTGTGGCTTTCGAGGTGAATACCAGGCGCTGCATTTCATCGCTGATTACCAGGGGTTACTATGTGGCGCCGTATCGGATCCAGATCCATACGATCACGCCAAACTGGTGGTGTTTTGTGGTGCCGCCGTGCTAGACGACCACCAGGTTGCTCGCGGCGATGCGTTGGCGTCGCCAGTGTGTTTCCGCATCTGAAGGGAGTCGACCATGCGCTTCGCATAGAGCGGCCAAATGGACTCTGTTCCATCTATGAAGGCACCCTGCGCGCGGCATTATCAGCCCTACGCGTGATGAACCAGGTGGACCCCACTGGACGCGAGACCGTGTACATGTACACGCACCAGGACGTGCTCCGCTTCCACGCCATGGCCCTGTTGCCGCGATGGCGCGTGAATGGATGGCTCATGCGTACTGGAGAGTGTGTGCGTCACATCGCACTCCTGGATGACCTGGCCGAGTACCAGCTCCGCCGTCGCGTGGTCTGGTGCGATGCCAGCACGTGGGCGGCCAGTCGCGGGCAATGCGAAGCCGAAACCGCGCTTCTGATGGCCAGTGGAGCGTGATGGAGCAAACTTTGACGGTGGCTACGTTTGTCGACGCGTAGAGGATAAAAGGCAGGAGAGAGTGGTGTAGAGAGTTTTTGCTGGCGATCGCAAGGCTGTTACCACCGTCTTATCGTGAACGAGAGAAACCAAATGTGTGCGTGCTGGACGGCTGGCTAGGCCTGGTTCATTTTATATTATGCCTGTTCCACTATTCACAAAACGAAGCCTTCTCGACTTGAGCAATCTCGATACTGCTGTCGGAGTTGCGGGTATGGCGATTGGAAGACTTGCATTGAGGCCAACATGTACTAACAGTGAACATGAGGGCCATACGCACATACGCACCAGAGCTGGCTCACTTCCCCCGCCCAGGATACTCCGCCTGCATGTGCAGCTCGAGTTCCAGCGTCGACACCGCGTGTTGTGGTGCGACGCCAATGCATCACTCCTCAGTCATGGTTATGGAGCGGACTTTTCACACTGGCCGCCGTCGGTGGCGCACAACGCATGAGTAGTCCGCGCCACGCTTGTGTTCAGCTGGCGCTGCGCTGAAAGTGAACATGGATCGGCCCTACCAATTTTTCGGTGGTTCCATACTGGGTTCAAGTGAAAATCTAATAAGCTCAGATTTTAGTTTTGAAATCAAGATCAAAATGGATAAAAAGCCCTTGACGGATGGATGCATGGTGAGGTGGCTGCAAGTCTCCCCATGGCTGGGACGCGCTTGCGTTGCTACAATAGCCTTCATACTTCGTGAGAAGAACTGTCACACAGGCACCTCGCTGTTGTTGACCCGGTCTTGGCATGAAAAAGACCACTGTACCGAAGTGGTTTTCCCTCGTAGCAGAAGCGCCACGCTGCCAGGAAATTTGACCAAGGGGGGCACAGTCCCGCGTTTTGAACGAGGCGCGGGGCCCAGCCAATCGCGCAACGTGAGCCGGCCTTAGGCAGCCGTGCGCAACTGAACCCACGTAGCCTGGCGCTCCAGCAAGGGAGGACGCCACCATGCGGTGCTGCGTGCGCTTTGAAGAAGAAATAAACAGAAACTTTGCAATCTGGAATTAA
>JAADWT010001209.1:0-10220 GCA_023336285.1 Pythium grandisporangium
GGCAAGCGATAGTTCCACAGAGTGTGGCAAATCCGCGGATTGTGGCGGATCCGCGAAGGAGATAGGTAACTCCCCTACATGTTGCCCAGTGTCATCCACGAGTGGTCCGACTGTGGATGCTCCAGCCTGGTCATACATTTCAATTGCGGTATGTATATGGCCGACTCGTTTGTTTGTTTCTGATATAGAAGGTGGTCATGTGTCACGACAGAGCATGCACGCAGATCGCTGTGCTCGTATGCGCGCCTGCAAGGCTGCCATCCAGGCTCAGAGTGCGTCGTTTGTGAATCTTGTGCTACAGGTTACGCATGCTTGACGGCGGTAATACTAATACCAGCGCTGCGTAGAGAGAGTCAAACATGAACAAATGATCCAGAACGCTGCCCACGCATGGATGTGCAAGCGATTAAAGATGGAGCGCAAGGCGAAACTGGAAGAAGATGTGCAAGTCGATGCGAATCGTAAACCAAAAGGTAAGGAAATATCGATTGCACTGTTGTTCACCAACAGATTTACTCACAATACAACGACGTGTGTAGGCGTCGCCGCGTGAAAGCAGAAGTCGCCACGGAAGCAGGTGCAGTCAACCATGCGGTAGGGGATACTGTTTGTATATGCGAAAAGCATTTGATTGTGGTGTATTTATTGTACGTTGACGACCTATGTTTCTGTGTTCATTTTAGCGCTAGTGATGTGTGATGCCCCGTTGACTGAATTTGGCTCGCAGCGATTGCTTCCGTTGTGGCATGTCCAGACGGAGGTCGAGATGCGCGTCGATATGGTAAACGTGATTATTGCAGGACGCTCTCGGTGAATGCACCTCGAGTCAGAGCGAGAAAAACGTTTGGGCAACTTTCGAGAACCTCAAGAAAACGACGGATACGTTCCCGCCGTTGGAAAGTTGCAGTAGATGTATACCTAGTGAGTAGCGTCTTGAACTAAGGTCGTATGTGGCGGCTCGAGGGTGAACCATCTACAAAATCTCATATCATTGTTGCGTTATTGAAAGGCAAAATTGTTTAAAATGGCTGCTCTTTAGCGGTTAAGTATATCCTGCGTTTGATGGTGTTCACGCGGATAATGCTGTGTGCGTACGAACTTACATGATCTGTGTTCTTGTACATCCACAACGTTTTAAGCATCTTGTGAAGTGGTATTGGAGTGGCGATATTTGACTCGCTCTTAGCGTTGGGTCGCTACCTTGGTATTAAGGCAGCTTTATGCCTTTTCGCTTTCACCTTCATTTTCTCGACCACCGCGACCGCGTTGCGCTCCGTGTACGCAACCTGCTCAGCGGCGCGCAGCTCCCCCCTGCTGAATAGCTCGTAATGGTGAGGAGGTGTCGTAAGCTTGGTTAGTGTTAAAGGCTTCGTCAGAACTATATCTTCTCGGCGCTTCACCCGCGAGAGCGCAACGTAGGCAAACGAAAAACACTTGGAATTGCGTGAGAATGAAACACTACTTTGTCACAGGTGAGCCCTTGCACCTTATGCACCGTCATTCCGTTGGCAACTCGAAGTGGGAGTCCTCGCCGCAATACGCGAAAGTCACTGGTTTGTTTAGCCCAGGATATGTTGCGAGGTAGGACAGGTACGATGTTGGGTACGGTAGGCAAAAAGGAGAGCCCAAGGTGTGTGTCAGATATCTGAACCAGAGCAATCGGATGATCATCACTAGAGTGGAAAATAAAATCGTACATAATAGCGGTGGTGTCGTTGCAAAGTCGAGCTCTCTGCTCCATATTGGATGTGAGAGCCACAGGAGCACCGATAGCTAGTTTTACTTATGGAGCGACAACTCGATCCCGGCTCGACTCTGGCGTCGAAGCTTCATCAAGGAGAGCTTGTACAGTTCCTTCCGCCAAGTCGCGGTTTCGCCTCAATCGGTTTTGCTGTACGTGATGTTGGGCGATAATATGCACAACTTTGTCAATGTTTGCATTTATACACTTGTCATTCGCGACATCGGCGTTGAGGTATGCAATATGCTTTGCGGTAGATACCCAGTTTCGCATTTCGTGGGGGTTGCAATATCTTTCGTTAAATACATCAACATCTTCTTGTGTAGCGGCTTTCTTTCGAAGCCGTCGAAGTGCGTGATACCATCCGGGGTCAAGGCGACCTCTGTTTTGACTTGTCAGTGTACACACGCAATGGATATGTTCCCAGATCTCACGGCATTTCTTCTGTATTTCGTTTTTGTTATCTGCTTCAGTAGTATTAGAGAGCGACTATGGAATCACTGGGTACAATTGTCCAGAATCATCAATGAAGTTTACGTCACGTCCTCCAAATAAAAAAATCTGATGAGGATGGCCATATTTCTCGCGTTCGTTGATCCATCCAGTACAACATGCCGCAGCTAATAACGCTAAACTCATCAACAACAACCAAATGCACTTCTTTTAGCCGCTCTTGGAGAGCTCTCAGTTTTGCAGGGCCGTTTGTTGTTGTTGTGAGTGGTGTGTAGGGAACTGAAAACGCAGACCCCGAAAATGACGCAAAACCTAAGGCAGAGCAAATCGTTTGTCCGTGTATGTTGAAAGCTGCCGTGCCTTGATGGGCAAGTAACAGGATTCGTTTGGATGGTGTTTCGTTAGTAAAACGCTCACCAAAGACTCATTGCGTGTCCTAGACAATATGGCTAATTAGCCAGCTTTTACTAGAGCCACCCTCACCATTGATTATTATTTGAAGTGGAGAAACAGGTTGCTGGTCTAAGCACGCTTGTAATCGCCTACGGGATTGTTTCCTACAGAGCGCGAAAGGTACCCATTGTGAGTCTCCCATCATCGGACCTGCAGATTCAACGTTTGCGCTATCAATGGGATAAATGGACTCGTTACCCCTGCGTAAGTAATCCGTAGTAGTCGTATCATAGCACGCTAGTTCTCTCCGGCCTTGGATCCATGGCTTCACATATTTTTTTATAAACTCATGGGCACGTGTACCATCCTCGCTGCTGTAACTGTGTTTCGACGTCCATTCTCGCGCTAGTCATGTGATTTCGCTTTGTTCATCGCGAGATACTGCGAGCAGTAAGCTATCCAAATGTTCTGACCCACTCTCTACAAACACGTACTCTGGTGAAGGCAACATCGATGTTGTAGAAGATTCGTTGACATGTTTTAGCAAGTCGAGTTTGCTTTGGCGGGCGAATTTTGCATTTGACTCACTCAACAATTCAGAATCAGATGTTTATCTAATTCTCCGAGAAAACTATTGATGCATTCCTCATCAGTCTCTGGAAGTCCGTCGATCGAACGCCATGGCAAATGAAGGAACACCCAGCAAAGCAAAAATGCGGGTTTGTACTGTCTGGCTCAATTGTAGGTGATGTGCGAGTAACTTGCCGTTTCGCTCGTTCTTTGATGTATCCATTGCCATCGCGTCTTATCCAGTTTTGCAATGGCGTCGAGCGTGTGCCAAGAGTATCAGTGAACTCATAGCCTTCAGAAAACAATGCATAGGACATTCCATAGAATAGAGGGTCATCGGGTCTTGATATATACGCTTGCTCTTCTGGTTCAATCCGAGGCATCCATTCAGTAGCTGTTGAGGTTTGACTAAGTCTTGAGTCGACATCGTTTACGTAACTAGCAAGTTCTTTAGGATTAATGCGATGATTTCGCCGTGAGTGACGTAGCACCTAGATCTTGACTATTTTTCGCGATTTGTCATACAATGGAAGCTCACGCAGCATTTTGCGCACTCACTTCTCCGATGCTCAGCATTGAGTTAGCTACCTTCTTAAAAATTGCGTAGTCTGGTAGATTAGCGTCACACCTTTTCACATCCCTTTCTATAACTTTTCTAAAGCGCAGTGTATCAGGCTCTGCCTTGCTAATGTACGCAGCAGTGTACTCCGCCGCCCGATATGCATTTCCAATTAGCTGTAAATCCATGTTGGCACGCCAGGATAGAGAGACAATAGTTGTTGATAGTAGGACATTCTCTTTTGGGATATATATTGAAATTCGGAGTTCCATCACGGCCAGTGAACGATTCAATTTCAGTTTGTGACCGCAAGGGCTTCGGAAATCCAAATCGGCACTCATTTCCTTTTTTACGGCAAGTTGAATTGGGCGAGCAAATATGCTGTTGAACACGATGTACTAGCCGAGACACGTCGCACACCCACTCATCGGAAATCGAAGGACGTGGACGGAGAGCAATGACGTCTACTTTATTACTCACATCTGTGTTCGTTTGGATTGTCATGCGTGTTGTGCATTTGCACGCATTCAGCTCTGTAGTCGATTTAGCCAACACGCTAATGTGGTCGTCCACGTACTGAGCAAGTTGGATTCTTCCAAGTTCTGATTCCGAGAGATTAAGATCATCTAGAGCGTCTTTAATCCAGAGTAAAGCATGGATGTGTGTGATCCGCTGTGCTGGAACTCAACTCTCCAAAAGTAATCGATAATTTCTCCTAGTGGTTTTTCCTTTTCATGAAGTACGACATCGAAGAAAGCTTTCCACCGACGACGGAAGTGCCGAGCTGCAATGTCTGTATTTTCGCCCAGTAATTTTCGTCGATCTTTTGGTGTAAGTGTTTGTGCTTCGTGGAGAGTCAGTGCTGGATTGCATGCAGCAAATGCGTCCAGCCACACAGTGTCAGCTGCACTCAGAGTCAGGAAAAACGTAGGCCACTGTGATGGCAGAGCTTTTCTTTGAATCATACTCAACACTTCATCCCTTACGTTGGACCAGTACAATTCACTCCACGTACGCTACGGAAATAAGGTTTGAGCGCGTGAAGGATTCTCATCGCGGTTTGCGTGTGCACGTCTTACCTTTTATTCCTGTTTTTCTCGTGTTCATTGTATGCACTTTCACACCTTGCAGCACCTGGGTTAATTTTCTTTATCAACCCGTCGATTTGTCTTCTTTGGATGAGATTGAGACAGAAGAACTTGAAATTCCCATGTATAATGAATCATCGATCATGCCATGTCATTAGGTGGGCGCAAAAATCAGCTAAGCCATACTCGTGTATTCTATCCTCGTAATCAGTCAGCTCATTGAGACCTCCATGGCCGTCAGGAAAGAGAGTCGGAAAGCATTGCTGCATCAGTAGGTGAGTTCTGTATTCATCTATGGGATGGTTCGTTTGAGGTAGGTCGCCGGTTGGATATATGTGTGGTGGAGTGAATCGGGATCGCCCAAGTGGGCGACCTGCCAGGACCCAAACCAATCCGCAGCCCAATTGGAGATCGGCCCGTATATTCGGATCGGAACCGATATAGGAGTATAGGAGTATACACCGTAGGTTAGCAGCTTAGCGTAGGTGATAGGGATTACGGTACTATATCTCGAATCGGGGGGACACGTGTCAGTGTCCAAAGGGGACCCTAGATTAGGCAAATTGTGCCTAATCTAATGTGATCCACCCTATATCAGGTCTGAGAGGTAGTGATCGGAATTCCGAACATTAAACATGTTCGCAATTTCCCCTCAACGACTCAAGTCTCCAAAGTAAGGAGCGGGACCTCTGAGAAGGGAGGGAAGACGCTAGGAGTCGCGCTGTAGGCAAGGGCCGCAGATCCAAGCGGGATCCAGCACCAGCGCGCTCCGATCTGCGTGGCGAACTCATCAACTCGAGCGATCGGAAGGTAGGTCGCGCCGAAAGGCAGCCCCCTCGCGGAGAAAAAGGTAAGGAAAGGTAAAGAAAGGTCTTGCAAACCCATAAGTCCACGCGTTTGGTTGGTGTTCTGTCATCTCGCTTTCACCATAGCGATCGGTGACTTAACACGAACTCTAGATATCGAGACTAAACGAACTGGGCCACATAGATCCGGATCCCTAGTCTGGGATTACGGCTCGGTGGTTGTTTGTGGCAGGTGCTCAAATTTGAGGGAGCGCCCCACCACATATGGGTCGTCCGGCGACATGATTCACAGCCTCTGCGATTCTTTCTGTTTCGGCGATCTGGCTACGAATTAGAGCCAAATAAGCCAATCCCTGTTTGAAAAGTCGGGTGCGAAAATCTACATGGACTTTGATAGCATCGACCCCTTAACCATTTCGTTGCCGATTTTTGTATATAAACCGAATTTCGGTTGTTTTACGCTTTACTGTCGGAATTGTCCCTTTCAAATCGTATGTCATCTGTTTTTCTGAGCCAATCAAATTGTTCCTGCGGGAAGGAAAACCTCCTAAATCTTGTTCGAACCTTACATAATGAAATAATAATGGGTATATGGAGGTTTGCATGCTAACATAGAGGCCCCTTTACCTTCATAAACTTGCTGTCACTGAAACGTTATATATATTGGCAAAGATGTAGCCAATTAGAGAGCGACCGGTAAAACCCCTAATACAACCGAAATTCGGTCTATATACAGTATTTACATATTATTTATGGCAAATGTCCATGAATAATCCAAAAGTGGCCACCGGAAAAAGGCCTAAAACAACCGAAATTCAGTTGGATTATAAAAATCCCATACAAAACATTAGGAAACTTAACATTAGGAAATGTATCGGCAACGAAAGGGTTAAACTGGATATGGTCCAATTATGTCTGAACATAAAAATAGATTGACTTGGTCAGTAAAGGGCGGATTTTTTAGTTTCTCGCAAGAGCAGGAAAAGATTCTTATTGTAAACCCTAGCCCGTATGATTTACCTCTTGTAACTTCTTGTCAACCCCTATCAAAGGGTTACATACAAGATCAAGTATAGCTCGTAAGATTCTAAGGGGGACTTCGTCCCAACTAGTAAGCAGCACCATCACTCGCGTTGCTCACTATGCTACTAAGGGGGCCGACATCCCACAGCATGGCTTTTAACCACACGCTGGGAAGACGTCCCTATCCCGATCTCGCTGCTGATATCTTCATAGTGTGACGTAGGTTAATTTAACTGTGTTCTTAAAATGTTGAAATAATGTATTGTTTGTAACGTGGTGATTTATCCTTTATCTTCTCCGCGAAAGAACGCGACCGGTAACGGTGGTGAAAGAAACGGTAGTGGATTGGATGTGAAGTTGCAGTGCACAACTTCACTTTGAGAAAGATTGTCTAAATGGCGGGTAAGGCTGCGCAGGAAGGCGAGTGGAAGGGGTCGAGACTTCTCGCCAGCACAGTGCACTAGTCGATGACACGGAGGGCACGAGCGTGTCTGGCAGATAGACGGAAGCAGGCAATGCGTCCGTGCAGTGCAGTGCTGCTGAAGAGCAGGGTACATGTACGAAGCAAGTTGATGCTTCGTCTGAGCACAGGGTTGCAGTACCGAGAAGAGGTTTGGATTGATTGCGCTGTTGTGCATGATTACCGCTGATATATTGTTCTCCATGTGTAATAGCTCATCCATGTCGTGCTGGTGTATGGACAGCCAATTTGGAGTCGCGCGGAGCGAAATGTATGCCCAGCGCTGCGCGCATGTGCGCGCATGTCATGTTGAAATCCGGGCTGAGCGTACGTGGGTTGTGTGCGCTGTGTGTTCGATGGTGAATATAAGCGCTGGTGGTATCTAACAAATATGGCTTTGGTTTGTAGGGCAATTGAAGCGTGAAACAATGGTGTAGAACGCTGCTCATGCACGGATGTGTATGCGACTAAAAATGGAGCGCAAGGCCAAGCAGGAAGACGACGTGATCGTCAGTGCTGCTCCTAAGAGTAGAGGTAAGTGAATGAATAACGAGAAGTCACCTAATTGCTTTGCCAACTTATTGTTTTGCCAACTTACGAAGGGCACATGTCCAAACGCTATACGTAGGGGATGAAGCGCGAAAGAAGAAATCTTCCCCAAAACAAGCCCATTCAATCAAACAGTAATATTCATTTTTTATATCTTTATAAATTTCTATTAAAAGTCTGTAGTGATTTTGAGAATGAACGTGATGAGTGAGTATTGGCGCTGACGAACTCACATGGTATCAATCCCTTTTAAGGTCATTGCTTGTGACCGTATTTTTGTGCCAGTGCTAGCGGCGTGTAAGTGAGTGTACCCGTCTGTCTGTCGAGATTCAGCCAACGTTCACGCGATTGGCGTATGCACTGACTTACAGGCTATCACGTACGCCTTTGTTATTCAACTACGAGCTGCCTGACGACGCACGAAGAGTAGGGGTGTGACATAGGTCGTAGTCTGAAGTTGGTGAGAATGTATTGTATGCGTTCGGTGTAGAGTGTGCGCAACGATCAATTATTTTGATGCAGTGCGTGCTTACAAGCTGACATCTGCGTAATCACAACATCTTTAATAATTTAATGCTATTTGCAATACTGAGATTGGTTCACGGCTGCTCTTCTTTGAGCAATTCACGATATGTGCCTTGTTTGTTGTCGATCTGTGTGCAGCTTGGGTTACGGAGTTGTCCATGCGTACTTGCATCATCTGCTTCTGGGTGTCTCGATTAACAATGGGCATGTTTTTGATTGCTCCAACATCCACGATACTTCGCAACCCACAAGGGGCTTGACTTTTGTAATGCTGGATCAGGGGCACGACTTCGCTGTGTACGTCAAGGGATGGTGGGTGAACGAGACGCACGATTATGATGTGTATCATTAACCCTTCAATCCCCATATGTTGGACGGTCCAACATACCAAATGTATATAATCTAATGGTGTATGTTGGACGGTCCGACATAAGCTGCCAAAGCCTTCTTTTAGTATTGACCTACAGTTTCTATGTTCCATATTCTACCTCGACGTGGTACACATGCACAGGGTGGTGTGTTGGAAAAACGGAGCTGTAGGACAGGTGATGGGTGGTGTACCGCATAAACTAGATCATGGTTGCCACCGCTGGGCGGGAAGAATTCCCCTCGCCTAAATCTAACCCTGCCATCCAGTGTGTGGTCGAGGTGCGAGTGGCAAGCACCTCGACCATACTCCAATTTGCGCCACCTACCCAGACGCCACAAGCTAGTCAACCACCACCACGATGGGCGGCGGCCCGCCACCTCCTCCGCGACGCATTACCCGGTCTGTGCGCGCATTGCTGCGCGCCGGCACCCAGTCCTGGTCGCCATCAACCGGTGCGCCGCCCCCGAAGCGTCGACGCACAGCAGCGCACTCACCGAGGAAGGAGGAGACGGACGAGCAAGAGAATGATGCCGTGTGCGGGCAGGCGGATGAGGCCGGCGTGGGCAAGCAAGCAAATGATGGGGCCGTGTGCGAGCAAGCGAGTGACGCCGTCATGCGCGAGCAAGAGGATGATGCCGCCGTGGGCGAGCAAGCGGGTGATGCCGCCGTGGGGCCAGAAGCGGTTGAGAAGGAGGATGCGAAACCAGAAGCGGGTGAGGTGGAGGAGGCAGAACAAAAGGTGGGTGTGGTGGAGGTGGCGGAGCCAAACGAGGAGGCGGGACCAGAAGTGGGTGAGGAGGAGCAGGTGGGACCAGAAGCGGGTGATGTGGAGGAGGCGTGACAAGACGCGACCAAGGAGGTTGACGTGGAGGCAGCAGCGGACGAGGAGGATGAGGTGGAACCAGAAGGTGGTGGAACTGTGGATGAGGAGGTTGAGGACCAGTAGGAGTGGAAGGAGGATGGAGGGGATGAGGTGGACAACGAAGCGGACTGTGACGACCCCAACATCGTGCGCGCTGACGCGAACGCGTCTACGGCGCTGAATTCGGATACAGAGTCCGAATTCGACAATGAGGACAGACAAATGATCACCGAGGACTATGAGATGGAGCAACTGAGCGAGGACAGTGATGGCGAGGACGATGCTCCCACACACCGAGTGTCTTCGGGCGCCATCGAACGCCGCGCGAGTGAAAGGCTGGCGCAAAACTGGGCGGGAGTATGGTGAGTAGGTTGTCACTTTTTCGTTTATTTGTTTGGGATCCCACATAGGTCTGACAGGTTGCTTGTATTGTATCGTATCCGGATTCTTTCACCGTTTTTCTCGCTGTCGATGTGATTGGATAAAATCTATAAGTTCCCTCGCGCACGATTTTGTAAGTCAGCAAGAACTTAGTATTTAGCGATCTCAGCACCGTCGTCTGTTGTGATCATCTAGAGTCGTAGATAATCGCAACAGCGTCATGGATGAAGAGAAGGCGGTATCGGTCACTGCGCTCGCTGACGCAGCAGCTACTGCGAGGGGAGACAAGAGCGAAAAGCAACTATCGACGGCAAATAGTCATTTTAACAGATTTCTGGAGCTGCATGAATGTAGGGAACTATCCATACGATCGTGCGGTACAATCACCTACAATGAAGGAACATCAGATCTGCTCGGTCGCTTCGGGACTTACCTTTTTA
>JAADWT010000121.1:0-34771 GCA_023336285.1 Pythium grandisporangium
TCATTTCGCTGTGCGGTTACCCATCCAATATCATATCAACACATCAAGACATTAGAAATTTAATTTGGTACCATTCACGATACCACCGTGTGCCACATACCGATGTTTCGCTTGTAGTGTGCGATAATCGACTTCTACTTCTTTTAGCTTAGTGCGTAGCGTCATACATTCAGTCTTGACCTTCGACAGCTAGCACCACAATAAAACAATTTAGCACATGTGTGCAGGTTATATGCAGATAGATATCATCGCTCTCGTCTTTATTCCCTGCAAGAGATTCTGTGTGAGAAGTAAATCCGTACCAGCTCCTGCGTAGATGACTGCTTAGCGACCGCTTGATCGCGCTCTATCTCCAGGGACTGGAGACACTGTCGAAGGTGCTCGCTCTCGTTCTTAGATTTCTGCAGCATGTCTTCGGCAGCATCAGTCGCCGCGCGTATCTGATCTTCCTTTTCTACCACCTAGATGTATTCATACCAGCATCAGCTCAGTTTCGTTGTAATTAACCGATATATACAACAGCATCCAACAAGAAACCACCGTACTTTTCTCTCCATGGCTGCTGCTTGTTCGCGGTATCTGTCCACATCTGCTTCTCGTGCCTTGAGCAGTTGAGTCATGCTGTGTTCATCATGTTCTATGCCACCAGCAATTCCTTCGTCCTGCTTCTTGCCGTGGCGCCATGCAACTCCTGCTTTCTGCGCTAGCATTTCCGCAGCTTCTAACTTCATGTTCAACTGGCTGATCTGATCTTTCAAGGACCGTGTCTCCCGTTCCCACGCATCTCTCTCCGTTTTCAATCTGCAACACCGCAACAAGAGAGATATGACCCCATACAAATCAGTAAACTGCCGCTGTATGCCCCCTGGGTATCAGGAAGGTAGTCTGAATATCCATGAACGCACTTGGTTGTGACTGAAGTATGGCTATTGAGCACGAGTTGATCTTTTTGTTTAACTTGCTCGCGGAGTTTGTCACCCTCGTGAGTGGCGGTCAGCAGCTGTGTCTGTGCCGTACTCCACTTGCTGCGAAACCCGTCACATTCATCCTTCAGCCTCATCATCTGTCGATGCAATGCTTTGTTATCAAGCTCAAGTGATGCGATGCGCGTCTTTTCCTCCGCAAGCCGTGACTCCTGCTCGGCTGAATTAGTGGCATGTGAGTCTTGGCTGGATTTCAACAGTGTTCGAACCTCCTAACATGGCCAAAGTGATCTTAGCGTGGCTTGGTGCGGTACCACAACGCATCAGATTCTCTTAACTGTCTCGTACCTGAACTTCTTCTTGCAAAAGTTTGATTTCGATGTGTGCGGCATCCCGTTGTTGCTCGAGGCGTCGTACAATTTCAGCGTGTTGTGGAACCTGAGAATCCTCGAGTACGGTTGCGAGTTTCTTTGCGAGGTCATTCATCTTGAGTTCATATGTCGCATGGAGACACTGCATCTCGTTGCCTTGATCCACAGCAAACTGTTCGTACTCGGTCTTAACCACTTCGTACTCACGCCGCAACTCAAATGACAATTGACGTTGCTTTTCGACTTCACTTTGTAAAGCTTCGACGCGTTGTTGATGCGGTTCCTCCAGCTCGCGCTGCATTTGCAGCCTCAACTGCTCCAAATCGCGTGGAGGTGCAAATTTACTTTGCAAATTCTCAAACGCCCGTGCCTTCAGCTCAAGTTGCTTTTTCCATTTTCCAATCAGTTCTTCATGTTTCTTATCCGACTCGATCTAACGAGTTATCCAACGAGTAAGAAAAATAAAAGCCAATCAACGTTTGGATAGAATTCACTTGCGTCCACGTCTGAAAGTGACGCACCTTTTGCTCAGTTTCCTGCATGAGCACGTTTTGGAGTTTATCGCATCGCTCATGGAGGCGTTTGGTCTCGTCTTTAAGCTGTTCACACCATTAATAATGCGCAGCAGTAGACGCCAAGCATTATCCGCATCAGAATTTGATCCTCTCTCCTGCTGGCTGCCACCATTCTCGCACACGCACCCGCTGATTATTTTGTTGCAATCCATCTCGCTCCCGTTGCAAAGATTGGCTTAACGCTGCCGTTTTTTGTAAATCCGTGTTGAGCTGGACGATCTGGTGCAGGAGCGCCTCATAACGCGAGGCTTGAGCTGCCTCAGGCTGAGGTTGGGTAGATGGTGGGTGAACCCACTGGTGTGCAGGGTACGGCCCCGCAGGCTGCGTTGTCGAGGTATTCATCGTCGGATCCATCATGAAAGTTGTTTTCTTACACTGATACTGGTGACTGCTGCCCCGTGACCACGCGAAGGGTCACTGTGTCCATTCACGTTGCGCAATTCTGACATACCGCAGCAAACTAGTGGCTTTATAGTTCGAAGGATGCTGCTTCAGCTTCTGCAGCTTTAAGAAGGCGTAAATGATTCCAAACGGCACAGGTCAAATTGACACATACCATGGCAGCATCTCGATCACTGCACGTATTGCAAGTAGCGTGGCATGCTGCGATTTCTCGCTGACGACGAGTTGCGAGTACTTGCAATGCAAAATGACTGCGCTGCGGATGCGCAATACAATCGTCACATAGCATTGAACGTCCAATAGCACCGCATAGCCTGCAATGTTTGCTCAGGTAATATGAATCGATTGAGCGAGTCTCAGCGAATAATCCACGCGACGAGGACGATGCCCGCCCCCACCCCGTATTAGTGCGCGCTTTCGCAGTTGGGCGAGGAAGCTGTGCATACCATGAGCGTACATTTACCCCCATTAGTAAGAACAAGCGTTCAAGACTGGGAATGATCTGTGTGGATCGCAGAAAAAAAGAAGTGTTTAGAAACAAAGTCTGTGACCAGGCAAACAATGAACACGTTGGAATCTGCAGGATTCGGTCAAACTTTACCTGTTTGTGAATATAGTATTGATTGTTGATCGAATACTGGTTGCTCGCTCCACGCTGGTGGCTCGCGATGAACTCGTTGGGCGACATCACAAGATCCATAAGGCGTGCTCCTGGGGCGCCATTCACTACAACGTACGCAACACGCTCTGCGTAGCGTGGTTCTGCACGTGGGTCACGTGACATGGCTTTAGCACTTACCAGCGCGGCCGGAGGTGCGCTTCCCCGGGCATAGGTACCCAACCGAACCTCTTTCGCGAAGAGATAATCGTGCAACGGCACGCGACCCTCTAGCATTGAACTCCAATACTGTGTGAGTTTTTCTTTCACACGAGTAAGATCGCTCGTCATAAAAAGTTGATGTAGACAGCGCTTCATTGCGTGCTGCACGACGCCACATGAATCACGACGCACAAGCTCGATACCTTTCGCTTCAATTTCTCCTTTCTTTTGGGTTGGGTGCTCAAACTTGAATCCGACATACCTCTTTTTCGAGACCAAAATGCTGCCCATGTATACTTTCTCCAACTTGAGCGTCACTGGGCTATTTGGCATGCACAGTTATCAACACACATGTAACAAAATGTAATTCATGAGATAGGTCGAAACTGCAATCCAGATTCCATCGTACGAATATGTCTTCAGTATCGGAACTCACGTTGGATTTGAGGACGTCACCGCGTCAACGATCTCCTGTCCAATCCGAAAAGCTTCATCCTTCGATCGCCCACGTAGCAACACAAACAAACTATCGGTATCTCCATACACAACCTTCGCGTTCCAGTCTTCGTTGCCTTCCACCAAACGTAGTGCGTTTTCAAGTGTAGAACGTCCACTTTGCACGATAGCGTCTGCAAGTTGCGCACATGGCATACGCCCCGAGAATCCAGCAGCCGTGTACCCATAAGTCACATTTGAAAGCATCTTAAGCGCCAGTTGGCGAGCATCCAGTACTTTGGCGAGCCGTGTCTGTTGTTTATGTTTCGCTGCCTTCATGGTTTTTTTTACCATAATTCGAGTGGACAGGATCTCTTCTAGGATCACTGGTAGGATGCCTAAGCGCTGAGACTTGGATGAGAAAAGAGTTCCATTAGGTGCAATCACGAGGTTGCCACGATCACGAATAAGCGAACTGGCAATACTGGTCGGAGGTTCCAGATCCATGACCCCCATTTTTCGCTCAAGTTCAGCGTGGAGACCATCCTTGAGTCGGCCGTATAGAGTAGAGTAGCATAGATTATACCCAATGACGAGAGATGGGTACAGTGACTAGACATTACAACGTGATCAAACCCCGTCCAATTTGTCAGATCCACGAAACAATTAAAAAACACCGAACGAACACATTATTCCAAAGCTACACCCACCTGGAAGTCTAAAACGACCACGGGGTCTGAGTAGAAACTGGAATGAGGCTCCATTACGAGTGGGATGCACTCCATAGGAGCTTGGCCGGCAACTTGAGCTCGACTGGGTGAGGCTAGTAAATAGTTACGCTTCTTTGTGACACGGAGCATGACAGCTTCCACCCGATACTGAGACCCACGCGACAATACTGAGTAAAAATCCATCCCGAATAATCGTGCCATTTCACTACCACAGAACATTTGACCCACAAACGACACTTACACTTAACCACTCACATTCGCGACCCGTTCAATGAAATTTTCCGTACCTCGTCCGTGTGATCATTTGCATGCGCGAAAGCACACGAAGATTTAATGTCGCCTTTTGTAGTGTATATCGAATCACCTTCCACTGTAACTGCCCTCCGTGTTGATACCAAGCTGTGAGTTGCGCCGCTGAATAGATCGGGAAGTCACGTTTTAATACGGCACGTACGACGTCTTCGCGCGCATATCGCGATAGTTTTACCTGTGCGTGGAGAAAAGGTTACGGAATCTATACGTATGGCACTCGATAAGATGGCACTGACTTACCTCAGATCTCGCCAAACGCCATAGGTTAAGAACGTGTCGCCCATAGATCCACATTCCTGACGCCTTTGCCACACCCCATGAAGTCCCAATTGAAATATTGCCACTGTCGTCATCTGCAGATCGACCATGCGAGATACCCGTATTACGCGCATCCACCATTGTATTAGGTAATCTGGAAAGTGACTGAATTAAATTCACCTACGACGAAATCCATCCGAAAATATGTTACAAAAACGAACTCGCCTCATGTACTAACGGAGCGGACGTACATTTAACTGAGACGCGCGGTCGACGAGAAATCCAATGGACTCTTTTTGAACCTCAAATCCTGTCAGAAAATCGGGATCCCACCGGCGGACGACTTTTTCAAATGTACCAATCAAATCTCGCTCATCCTTTGCAACCTCCACGGATACTTCACTTCCGTCAATGCAAAAACCCAGTTTGTCGTATGGTAGTTGGTGGTTTGCCGCGTCAAGACCATTCACCTCCGCGGGAGTTTGAGACGACAGTGACTTCTCTACGATAATAATGCCCCGTGATTTCGTTTTGTGTTCCGTTGGTCCCTCCTGTGCTTCAACCGAAAAGCAGAGAAATTCGATGCGATCATGCAGTGGATCAGGTAGCAAATCACTTCGGGAATTAGCATGAATCTCGATCGACAAAATCGTTAAATTCGCCTTGCTTGAGGCACGAGATTGTAAATTCTGAGAGCTAAGTGATGCAGTTGGTGGTTCCCAGCGTGCCTTCTTTGCCTGTCGCTTTGGTACCAATTCGACGTATAAGCCCAACATATAACGTCTGGTTAGGGTACAATATGTAAAGCACCCGCATTAACGCCTTTCCTGGTCAGTATCAGAATTCGTCGAGAACAAAATCCAAACCTGTGCGTCGTCGAGTTTATGCTGTTCGTGTACCCAAGTTAAAACTTCTTCCGAGCCTGGCGGTATCCTAGCTGGAATCCTCACGCGTCGGACCTATGCACATGGGAAATAAACGTCATTCATGGTTCCTAATCTCTCGAGTTCGAAAGTGGCTTACGATGCAAAACTACACTTAATTGCACATCTCGTACCTTTCCGTGTGATTGATCCAAAGTTGTATGTTGATCGGCTTTTAGCGATGCCAAGCTTGTTCTTGAACGATGGTCGCCCCTTGGGTCAAGGAGTCGCCTTAACGGCAGCGTATCAAAACGAGCAGTATGGGCGCAGTCAACAGGGGAAAATACGAAGCGCTGGCCTCCGAAGATGAGCGGCTTGTCAGGAATATCATGCGCGGCACTGAAATACGCCTCGTGGGGCTACCCACCACAAACAAGTTTACCAAGCCAGGATTAATATATCCCCATTTATTTGTAATGTAAGCATATGGTATACCACCCTCACCTTTACGGAACCCACACCTAGGGATCGCGAGGATTCCAAAAGTTCAGATATTGATGGTGCCGGCACATCAGCCATCCAAATGGACCCGGTGTACGCGGAGGTTATGTTTCGGCCGTTGACAGGATCTCTACTGCTCCGCCTTGTTGCTGGAGATGATTGAGAAGAAAGTGACAACAATAATGGGTCGAACGGAAAAGCCAACGGCTCATTGATTGGATTGAGTGGCTGGCTGTGAATAATTTGAGAGGGTGGAGATACATTCTCCATGTCCACGGTATGTACAGAGTCCACCTGACAGTACATCATCACCCTGTCAGCGATAATCATTTACAAAATCCGCATAGATAATACTAACCTGAGGTCGTCCGTCGCCTCCAATCCGTCTTGACTGCCGTTTCAAATCGAAACGTGAACTCCCAACTTCAGACACGGAACTAGAACATGAGTGACGCTCCTCTTCCTCACCAATTTCCCACCACGCAGCAACGCCCTTCGCACGTTGCGAGTAATCGTTGTCGTTCACATTGTCAGTCCCGCTGTGAACGTTTTCATGGTCAGCAATCACACTGACGGTTTCTTGATCGGCTTCTTCTTTTCCTTCTTCGTTATTTTGCGGGATTTGTGACGCTAAAATGTCTCCAATCTCACTTAAATGCGTATTCTGTTCGCCAGCATCACCATCTGCATATCCCTCGTCCTCAGATAACGATGCAGTGTCGTATGCACCGTCACCGTATCCGTCAGTATTGCCTTGGTCGTGCTGAAGCAGCTCTGCCCTTCGCATTGATAAGAGCAAATCCATAACGGCATTGTCTTCTTCCTACTCATAATGCAGGTATACCACATATAACAAGGGGGTAGAAGTGTTAGCTGCACGATACGATGACATAGCCGAATCACAAAGGCTAGAAGTTGCCACAATACTATGCGAATGCAATATAGGAGCACAACTCACCAACCTCCTCGTGTCGCCATAATGACTGATCGGCTTCTCTCACAGAGTCTCGCGACTGTTCCTCCTGATCGAGCTGACTGAAACTGAATTCGCTTTGCGTCATAATTGAATTCTGACACATCGCAATCCGGCCGCTCTTTGAAGGAGACTGGGGTACACCACGCGGCTCTGTGACAGGTGTTTCGCGTGCTTCATTTGGCGCGTCATCATAACCGGAAGCAGATTGTGCGCCGGCCGATGAAGAAACCCACTCCGACTTTATCTGGTCGATAATTGTTGTAACTGAGGTCTGCATTTGCTGTCGAAAAAAAGATTGCGAGAGTAAAGACGACGCTGACGACGGTGGTGATGGGGTAGAGTAGGATTGACGCTCCACAGTTGCAGATACTTCGGAGTTGCTGTCTTCTCCGCGATCTAGTCGACGCTGTCGTTCTTCCTGCTCCAGTATTTTTCCACAACCACAGACAAATGAGCATGTAGACCTTTCGTCAAGACATAACACAGCTGCAGTCGTGTGCCTCCTTCGCATTCGTACCTCCCATATTGCAGCCAAGGAAGGCACGTTCCGTAATTCACCTGTGTGTCTTAAAGAAGCTTGGAGTTCACGAAATAGCCCTGGATTAAGAATGCATTGGGCAGCCACGTCGAGTTCCAATGCACAACTAGATTGTCGATCAAACCATCGTGGCGTTCGTACCCTTGGAATCACCACAGAACGATCTTTAACGATCTGCGCAATCGCCGTCACGTCACCATTTACCATAGAACTCGGTACGTTCCCACGCAAGAACACTTTGGGGATATCTGGCGCTGCCATGCATCCAATATCTACTTCGCCACGTTTTAAGTGAGGCTGCGTCGTTGGCAACGGTGCCCGGAACATGATATTCGAAAGATGCACATAGTTCATGCCTTCGATGTTGTAATCAGCGAATACCTGGCAATCACAAAACACATTGCCACAAAGCATAAACAAGTGGTTGGAAGACGGATTATACCGCAGCAATAAGTCATATCTACTCACGTGCAACAAGAAGGGGATGTGCGCTTCGAAAGGCTGAAAAATGCGGCCGGTAATGGTACCGCTTTCAAGAAGCTGCACCACACTGGCTGTCGTGCGTGGGTTATAGAGGAAGATCTGGACGAAAAGCTGGGTGCGTTCATGGTAGCCGTAAAAGGGAAGCCCTTGGACGATGAGAAGCTGATCAAACATGACCCAAATGGAAAGGCACGATGGTAAACAATTGCATACACAAGCACATCCCATCGTGACTAGACGCTGGACCAAGCGTACCTTCGCGACCAGTTTGTTGTTGTTGCCCTTCTTGCGTTGTTGCTGCGGTAGTTGCTGCGCCTGTTGTTGTTGTTTACTTGCACCAGCAGCTTCTATCTCCATGGCAATGCGCGGCAGCAGTAGCTTGAGCTGGTCGGCATCTTCAAACACCGGGTCTCCATCCGCGCGGAAGTAAAAGTACGGGAACAACTGCAATAGCGGCCATGAGCCATTCACCCAGGCACCCAGGTCGCATGGATGGCATCGACGTCAACCAGTGAGCAAAGAGCCAACGGCAATAACAGAGGGATGCATATATATAGAGATAGATAGAGCAATAGAGGCAGAGAACTGTCCTGTGCGAACGCACCCCGTGGATATGCACGCACGCCTTCTGACCCGCCGGCGTCGCCCCAAACACGCGCATCACGGGCACCTGGCGCGCCAGTAGGTAGCACGGAGAGTCGGGCAGCCCGCGTAGTGCGTCCGCGGGCAGAGGGGGCGCCATGTAGTAGTCCACAGCCACTGCCTCGACGCTCACATCCTCGCTGGTCTGAGCGCCATCCGTGGTGTCGCTCATTCTGGCGCAGATCCTAAACAGTTTACAGAAGTTGCCGTTGGAAGGAAGTAACGATTGCAACCCTGGTTAAATACGGACGCTGAGTGGTTATTTATGGAGGTCCGGAAGAGAGATTTCACGAGTCCCCGCGCCAAGCAGCTTCAACACTGGACAGTATTATCTTTTGCTTTTAAGCCGCTAAGGTCCCGACAGTTGTGTTAAACGAAAGATATTGAAGCAACAGCCCCGTCTCCAGCTCCTCGCGCAAATCCACACGCACTGTGCACAGTTAGAGTGCACTGTGCGTGTGATGTGTGCAGCACACATCCATCGGCGCCTTATCGAGATCGAAATATGGAAGCCTGGGGGTGTCCAGTCCGTCCGTATAAAGGTCATGTCTGTGTCCTCACGGCGAGGACAGCAATATGTGCAAGATCATCAATCCGCACACACACATACACCGTCGACACACACATACAAGGTACACTGGCAGAAATTGGTGGCAGTGCCAGCCGAGGGAACAGCGCGTTAAAGTGCATACAGTACACCAGGACAGCCGATCCGACAGGCCGTGAGGTTGCTTCCCACGCACTGGGTGGATACCCCCAGGGTGTGGACCTTATCCCGCCTGGTCAGATCCGGCAGGCCGTCGAGAATCGCGCCCAACTCATTGCGGGTCCCCCACCAATAAACAGCCCAAGCACACAGACACACTACCTCTACCTCCCATCCTCGTGTGGATCCGCCAACAGGTGTGGCTACTTGTGTGTGGGCACATGTGACATGGGAAACCTCGGGCCTGCACCTCATCGCTCAGACATTTCCCTTTTCGCACCGCCAGTGACCCTCCACGCGAAGACGTACTGGTCCCCCCCTCACGAGGAAGCATTGAAGGATGGCGATGCGCGCGCGACGCGGAGGATTGAGCCCACGCACGGTGCGGGCGCGCTTCCCTGGATGCAGCGGCATGGGGCACGGCCGGTGCACGACGGCCAGCGGACGGATGCGAGACAATGACCGCAGCAGCGAGGAGGAGGGCGAGATCCGAGCGGAAGAGGACGCAGGCGTGGCGATTGAAACCGAAGAGGAGGAGAAGAAGAATTCAGCAGTGGAGATGGGGGTGGGGATGGAAGTGGCAGTGGCAGTGGCAGTGGCAGTGGCAGTGGACGAAGTGGAGGCCACCCACGTGCCACCACGCCAAGAAGGAGAAGCCACGGACGCGGAGCAGGTGTCGTCGCCGCCGCTGCTGCTGCATGAGCACGCGCAGTTCTGGACGAATGAGGAGACGCTGGTGCTGCGCAGTATGATCAAGAACGCCGACGCCATGTTTGCGCAGCCCATGCGCGAGTGGCAGCACTTGTTTGCCGCGCGTGTGCAGGAGCGGTTCCCGCAGCTCAAGGCACCGCCACGCGGACCCTCGGCGATTCACCGCATGTGGCGCTGGCAGATGGCGTCGCTTTCGGATGCGAGCCATCGCTCTGCATCAAGCGCACCACGCCAACAGGTAGGCATGGAGGCGGCAGTGTTGGGCGTGGCTTCTCGGTCTGACCGCGCCCTGAGGCCTCGGCCTCGGCCGACGCCGAGTCCAGTCAAGGGCAGGGGAGTAGTGCCCTGGTCGGTCCGTGAGAAGGATCTGATCGAGCGCATGGTGGAGAATGGGGAATTGCCTCTGGACGGCAGCTGCTGGGCCACGCGATGGGAGCAAAAATGGCGGATCGTCTACCCGGACGACGCGTTCGTGGTGCGACCTCACAAGGCTGTGCAATCCGCCAGGTATCGCTATACCAAGAGCATACTCAGGGCAGCGGCGCCGTTGGAGCGCAAGGACTCGGTTGTTTCCAGTTGCGCGTTGTTGCGTGGCTCTGACGATCGAGCGCTCGACACCAACAGCACGGCCCTGTCGTCGGATTCCGAGACGAGCTGGCACGAACAAGCGGAGCGCGGTATGCTGCTGCAAACGGTCGTTCGCCTGGAGCAGCAACTGGATGATTTGCGGCAGGATCTTGGGCATTCGCTGACCGAGCAGCGCGCGTTGCAGATGGAGCATGCGAGAACGTTGGGGCGCCTCTGCGAACTGGAGCGAATGCTGGGCACCTCGCCGTCCTCGGACGCGGACCCCCCCGTTCCAGCGTTTGTGCGAGACATTCATGTGGGCATTTCGGCGCTGCATGCGCTGCCACGCGCTCTTGTGACGCTGTCCAGTGAGATGAAGGCGGCAGCCATGCGAGCGCATGACGATTGTGTCGTGGCGCGGTTCTTGAATCTGGTTGGCACCTTGCAGCGGCAACTGACGCCGTACACGATCGTGGCGGAGCGACACAACGGCGAAGGCACTACGTACACACAGGAAGGCTTGGGCGTCTTGCACTCGTTGCCTGAGCACCAAGAAATGCCCCATGCATCGTACAAGGAGTTGATGTCTGTGGGTCATCACGATCACGACGAGTATACGAGCAAGTGACTGCGGGAGAGACAATCATCCCGTTGCCGTCGGGTCGAACTCGTCCGTAGTGATGAGATCTACGACAGTATGAGCACGGACACGGATGAGGAATGCGTCGCGGTGACACCGTCCTGTCCTCGCTGAAGCAAGCATTCCATGGGTGGGTGGGTGGAACGAGTGGTTGCCTTGAAGGCAGTAGTGAGCCGTGGTTCGGATGTAGTCGCTATCCGTGTGTGTTTGTGACTGTATGTGCTTGCGTGTGAATGCTCGTGAATCACTGTTATTGCGCTTTAAAGAACCTGAGTCTATCGCGTCTCCATTCATGAACTGCAGCATTGCGTGGGCTCTGCTCTTTGGCGCGTCTATGTTGAGGCAGCACTTTCAGTAGCGGCGGAATATTCCGAGATGATCTGGCTAAGGTGGTCGTACGTGTACAGCGACGACGTGTGCCCATCGCTCCACGTGACAGCAAATGCGTAGTTGCCCTGCAGTGATACATACACATGCCAAAACCCAAGAAGACGAGGATACGAAGGATCAGCAACTGCTGGCGAGACCATCACCAAAGGAGATAGCAGTAGGAGAACGCTCCGGCAAGCTGGCGGCGGGAGTACCTTGCGTTCAACGGCCGTTGGGTGGATATCGTCGGCCACCGAGGACGGATCCAAAATCTAAGCGATCGTTCATCCCACCACACAAAAGCACACGTGTTGCAATCATCAGATTGGCACCGATTGTCCTTGTGTGTTATCACAACGCACAACATCGCTGGTCGTACCTGCTGGCCCGTGAATTCGTCGATGCACTGCGCACAGCGGCATCTACAACCCGGATGTAGTGGAAGGATCACACAAGAAGCCACGCATCAGCACACATGTAAGCGATAGATGACCCATGGGGACACAACGCGAGAAAGTGAAGGCACTAACTACTACCTGGCGCGCAGGTCCGCGGCATGCACAATGGCCTCCTTGGCGCTGGTGAACGTGTAGAGCCGCAGCACCATGCCCCTCGTCTTGTCGTAAAGCAGCTCTGGCGCCAGTCGCGCCGAGTGTTTGAGCATGACAAGCTCCTCGGCGACTTTCTTGGCCAATGCGTCATACGTCTTCTCTTCCTCCTCCGAGATCCCGGACAGAACAAACGGTCTATCCAACACGCAGGTGCGTAAGACGTAGCGAGTTAACCAGATACTCGGCGGATCAGTGCCAATACCATGGCCATCATGACTGGATGCAATCATTAATGACGTACCGGCCCGAGTCGCCCGCGGCGCTAAACTTGTCCGAGATGGGGAGCTTGAACACGTTCTTCATGTCGTACTTGTCCACGAGCTCCTGCGTGTGCCCATTACCAAACGGGTAGTGGCGATGGCCGTGCATGCAGTCAAAATACGACATGTTCTCTACCACGGCGGCCGTGGGGATCTTGAGGTCCTGGAACATGGCAATGCCCTTCTCCACGTCCACAAAGCTCAGGCGCTGCGGCGTGGTGACGATCACGGCCGCTGACAGCGCCATCTGCTGCGACAGCGAGATCTGGATATCGCCCGTACCCGGTGGCATGTCCACGATCAGGTAATCCAGCTCCCCCCACTCCGTGCCCAATACCAGTTGATCCACGAGCTTGGCGACCATGGGGCCACGCATCACGGCCGCGCCCACGCCACCGGCCCCCGGAGCCGCCTTGTGGTTCACAAACCCAAAGGACATGCACTTGACGCCCTCATACTCGAGTGGCTCGACGAGGTTTTGCACCTTGCGCGAGCTGCGCAGTGTCTTGTCCGTGGGCGAGACCATGGTGGGCAGGCTGGGTCCGTAGATGTCGGCGTCCAGGATGCCCACGCGTGCACCGCGCTTGGCCAGACTGAAGGCCAGGTTGACCGAGACCGTGGACTTGCCCACGCCGCCCTTGCAGCTCGAGACGGCGATGATTTCGGCCACGTTGCCCAGCGCCGAGAACCGACCGGCGCGCGCATTCCTCGGCTTGGGCGTCGTGACGGCCATATCCACGGACGTGACCCAGTCCAGCGCCGTCACCTCCTTCTCCGCCATCGTCTTCCACTGCATCCAAGGGAGGGGGAGATTGCGAATAAATACGTCAATGCGTTCGTCATATTGATATATAGACGAATAGCAGAGCGTGGTGGGGTTCGGGTGGTAATGCTTTCCTACCTGCTGCGTGAGGTCCATGAGCGCGGGCGTTGGCGCCTCGATCTTGCAATGGACTGTGCCGGCATCGGGTGCCACACGAAGGTTCTGTGCATGAGAATGAATAGGCACGCGTTGTCAGCGTCAAGATGCGGAGGTGCCGCAATGCGATTCGTCATTTGCAAGGATGCATTGCTGACGCACTGACCTTGATGCGGCCAAGCGCGACAATGTCGCCGAGCCCCAGTCCGTCCGGGATGGTGCGCAGGCGCTCTAGCACCTGCGTCTCCATCTCCGCCGCGCGGCGCGCTGACAGGTGGCGCAGCTGCGGCATCGTGGCGCGGCGCCAGAGCAAGTGCCGCGGCGCGATGCTCGTCATCCGGATGCTGGTCATCGTGCTCGCCCAAAAATGTCCAATGTCCAGGCCACTTTGGCAACGTATCTGCTGTAGCTAACCTTAGCTGTGGCTGGGAAGCGGAAACCACAACCTGACTACTGGATTGGTGGAAAATATCCAATATCGGCAGTATGATTGGCTAAAATGAGATCGCGGTCTTGCAAAACGGTATGGTGAAAGGGCACACGCCCCATGTGGGCAAACCAAAGACGCTAATGGGAGGCAAGTAGATCTCCGCGTGCGGACCCTGCAGCGTTGGCGCAGGCAAGAGCACTCCCACCGCGAGGGGGAGCAGCCAAGGTTGCAGTGGCATGAAGAGAGAGGTGGGTGCTGTGTGTTGGAGGTACCTGTCGTGTGGTGTTGATTGCTGTAGGAACGAGCTTACCACATCACTCACTAACGGGATCGTCCAGGCTGCACGCGCGGGTCGTGACGGCACCGTGAGTGCCGATCCCAAGGCTAATGGCAATGCCAATGCCAGCGCCGACGTGGATGTGGGTGTGGATGTGGATGTGGACGCACTGCTGACTCAGATCAAGGCTGCCAAGGACAAGGAGCTACGCCTTCGAGCGGAGAAGGAGCGCATCCGCAAGGAACTGGAGCAGTTACGCACGGTGAGATATTGGCTCGGTTCACTGTGTATCCACCACCGCCGTATGTGCATCTAACGGATCAACGTTTTACACTAGGGAGAGCTGTGGACGCGGGAGGCAGTCAAGAGGCAGGATCTGGAGAGCATTCGCCAGCGAAGGGAGGCGGTTCGTGCTGCTGAACGGGGGGAAGCCGCGCGAGTGGCTGCGCTTGACGACGCGCTCAAAGCACAGGTACGTGCGTACACGTGGCAAGGCGTAGTGTATTCCTCTAACATGATCGATTATTAGTTGATGCTAAATCGATATCACGTCAGGGCTGACAGGGAGCTCTGTGATCGTCACTAACAGGAGCTACGGGTACGTCGGAGCAAACTACCCACAATCATGAACGCGGCAGCCTCTATCGTTGGTGCACTCCCGTCCGTGGAGCCTGCAATCAATGGTGAGGAAACCGAATCGCGTACTCGGCCGTCAACATCCACTCAACGAAAAGAAGCTTTTACCTCAGCTTCAGCGGGAGAAACCTCCGTGCCAAAGGCTAAGCGGCTGGAGACTGAGGCAGATTCCCGACTAGGAATGGTCCAAGTGCCACGCACCACCCATTCAGACAACCAAACCGCTGACGCTGTGGATAACCTGCTCGCCAATATCAATCTAGATGATCAGCAACGCCGCATCGCGCGACTTCAGGCGGATCTAGCGCGCTCATTAAGTCTGCGTGATAAAATGATGGGAGTCGACGAGCTGCCCCATACGCCGGTGCCCCTAGTGAACCAGCCACGACGACCGGCGGTACTCCCAGACAATGGCGACGAAATGCGTAGTGGTGATAGCGTCCGCGGCCTTTGTGATCAACTACACAACACCCCTCCGTCTGAAACTGTAAAAGAACCGATTGCATCAACTGCCGTACATCCACCTAATGCTTCTGGTGAACCGAAGGTCTCCAACAACATAGGGGCGAGTGATACCCACCGTTCAGTCCACGAGACAACTACTCCGTGTAATTATCCACAGTACAGTTTTCATCCGTACTACCAACAGCATCATTCGCAACCCTTCCAGCCATGGCCACCACCTCCGCAATGGCAGCCACCCTGGGGGCCACCTCACCAGCCATCTCCATGGCCGACTCAACCGCCTTCCCTTACAGGCTACCCTCCGTTTTCGCCGGTTATTGCGGCAGGAATTCCTCCGTACTGGGGATGCCAGTCGAGTGGGTATAATGTGATACCATATTACACACCCATGATGCCATCATCATCGGGTACTTATCAACAGCCGACGCTAGCTCCACCAACTGGTCTTCCACCACTTCACGTCCCCCCATCAGTGCTTCCACGATCGCAATTTGATCCACGTACACTACCAAGACCACTCCAAACGCAGCCACAGTCTCTGCAAGTTGATCAAGATCAGAGCGAAGACTCCAAGGAGTATGATCGAATCCACGATCTCCTGTCTGGGCTAAAGGTTAGAGAGCAGTGCACTCTGAACGCCATCGTGCATCTGCGCGGCTTACACTCTGTCGCTTAATTGTGGCGTGTGATGCGATACAGACAGAGGTAACCAAGTTGGCTACCGTCGGCGCAAACGAATACTCCAACGCAATCGATGAGAACGGCAATTTCGAAGCAGATAACGGTCTTCGATCGATAAAGGTATGCAAACTATTTGCTTAGGGTCGCTGCGGTACTACCGTTGGTGTAATACCAAGCTGAGCAGCGAATCGATCCCCCCTCCCTGTCGCTCTTTCAAATTTGACGTGACGACTTCCCTAAGCGTAGCGACAACATCTGGAGGCGGTTATGCGTGTACAAAATGAATGCGATCTTCTAGAAGAGCAGGAAAAGGTAAAATTACGGTGGGTTGGCGACGTATCAGAGCGAATTCGACTGAGGTTTTGGTTTGGGGCTGCCCTGTGTCTATCAATCGGATCTTGTACTATAGCTCGATGAGATTAAAGAACGCGTGTCTAAACGCCGAGTAGAACGGGAACGCGAGCAACAACACGAGGAATGGGTTGCAAAGCAAAAACAAGATCTTGTCGCGTTGAAAATGAAAAGAGCCATGGTGAAAATGGAAGCAAGCAACGTCGACGGAGGGGGTTCAAGCAAGGATGATTTTATGCGTGCGCTGTTACAGCCGAATTGTTCTTATAGCCCCAGTCACGGCATCGTATTGGCTTGGGATTATGCTGTCGGTGTCGCATCGACCGCCACTACCGCCCAGCTAACGTACGCAGTGTACGACGGTAGACTTCCGCGTACCCCCGCCATGGCTGTAGAAGCTAAAGAATTGGAGGAAAACGGTCCCAAGCATAAGAGATGTATCTTCGCCGCTATGCCAGCAGTCAAACCGCTTCCTGCAACAGCCGAAATGCGAGTGATTATCGAGGTTAGTGGAAGCCATACGTACTTGCTGCAATCTCAGTGTGCAGGCAAACGGATCTTGAATGAGCAAACTGCTGCCTCACTTTGTATGAAATAGCTGTCCAGTCGATCTCAGCCGGAACCGAATGGAAAAGCCCATGCTCGAAGCCTTGGATGGACTGTGCTGGAACTCTTTCAAAAAAGGCAGAATGGTGATGCACTTGTATTGCGCACTGGATTTTTCAAATTGCCCTTAAAGTCGTCGCCGATGCCCGACCCTTCCAAAGCTCTGGCGATGGTCCCACCTTCTGTAGCTGAGTGCGGAGACATAATGGTTCACATTCGAGTTGCGCATGGCGAGCAAAAGGAGGAAATGGCCAAATTCACGATTGATCCCGATACTCATGCTGGTAACAATTCTGTAAAGATTGGTTCTATGTCTTGTAGGTTTTCTCACTGACTCCGTCCGTTTTGGTTTATACTAGGTCTCTACCAATTCGCTATCCAGGAATCGACTCCTCATCAGAAGGTGACACGGAATCGTTCCGATAGCGTCGTGGGGCATCCTACAGATGAAGAACTGCCCAGGGAAATGAAGGCAACTGCACCTTCAATCACAGAAAATGTGACAGAAAAAGTGATGACGCCACAGCATGAAGCACAACGACTAAGTAAGATCTACGTGGATGTAAAGTTGCCGTTATATGCTTCAGAACCGGATTGCTGTATAAGTACCCACAGTCGCTAACAAGCTTTTCGTGTGCGGTATGGCGATAGATACGTCAGTAACCGCGCCGCCACCATCAGGCGGAAAGCGTGATTTTCTTGATGTGGAGCGCCTACGCCTTCTTTCGTCGGCATCGTCTACACGGCCCAATACCACTAGGCCGCGCTCAGTAACCACCGGGGCGAAAGATGTTTCCCGACTTTATCGCTTAGATGAGGATAACGGAGATGAAGATACCTCTCAACCTTGGTTACAAGTCGACCACTCTATGGAGCGAAAGAAACGAGTTCTGTCCGGTACTACAGTGTTTCATGAAGGAGACGCGTTGGATGTATTTATTGATGCCGCGCGTTTCTTGCCGGAAACAGTAACACTTTCCAAAGTTACCGTGGTGGCCCTGCACGATGATAGAACTCGAGCGGCAGCGGATGACAACAATGAAATCACACAACTCAATCAAGAAGCTAGGAATCCCAGCTACGATTTGGTGAGTACCCGAAAACACAAATCTGCGTGGGCAATGAAATTAATTATGCGTGTACTGTGTCGTGGTGTGCTCGTTGGTGCAGTGCGTTGAATACCGGGAACGTTTATTTAATCCAACGCTTACGTTAATAGTCCGAGTTGATGCGATTGACAGCCGCACTAGTGCACCAGCAATCGTCGGGTATGCTGTGCTCCCCGTCTTCCTGGACGTTGAAACGCTGCAGCAGCCTTCTCGATCCAGCGCACCACATGTGGCCCTTAACGACGGTGGCTTCCAACTCCCACTGCACACTGGAATCACAATAACCAGTGACACTGAAGCTACGACACAATTTACTGCAGCGAGCGCTGTGGCGTCGTTTCCACGCATACCTTGCAGCACTATTTTGATTCGAGTGAAGCGTGCAATTATGGTATACAATGTCCCGCAGATTTTCTTGGTATCCAAAGACTAACTGATTCTTATACGCACGAAATCAATTGTGGTTGACGTGGAACGTGTCCGTTGGTTTGGCAGTCCGAAGACGGATTGGATGTGCTCTCGAGAAAGTCCATCCCGTCGGCGGAGTGGGGCAAGCACGGACTGTTGTCTCCTGCTCCTCCATACCATTCTCGAGTATACGACTCCACATCGTGCACGCCGTCCGCTACCGAGCTTAAACTATATCAAATTCTCGCACAAAACGTCCGTGATCTCTGTATCTACGTGGAGTTGCCTTGTTGTGGGTATGCATTAACATTCGGGGGCTTGATTAAACGTGTGCTCGCTTTTAGAACAAGGCTGTTTCTGTGGCGCAGAGTCTGCAGCGCCTCGGAGCGAATGAATTTGACGCAAAGATGCGACTCGAGGTAAGGTCTCGGTGCTGTCTACTTGGAACGCTGCATTTCTTGCCACTGAATGCAAAGTTGCTCGTGTTACCGCAGGCCAAGCCAAGTGCAGCGCTGGACTTCCACTCTGCATTCCAGTACCAAAGCTCAATCGGTTTTCGAATTGCTGTGGATGGGCTACATCAAGTTAAAAGCAAGCCCGGGGTGTTCTATAAGGTTATCTGCAGTATTGCACCGCCGGCGTCGCTATACCGAGCAACTCCATTCACCAATGGCGTGTATTTCATTACAACCACGGATTGGACCAGTGCGCAAACGAGTCCAGAGTTCCAGGATGACTTCTTGGTCCGAAAACAAATGAACAAGCCTGCAGCTATGGTGGTGGAAAGCATCGTGCAATCGAATTAACTTTCGTTTCCTTGATGTGTAGACGTTTCGCGATTTGCCCGCCGACCGAGGTCTCGTAGCGATTCTGGACATTCGAACTGTTACCAAGAAATCCTCCAAGGCAAGCGATCCATTCGTATCTCAACCGTACGCGTGGTCTTTCCTCCCGGTGCTAACTTCCCATGGCGCTGTGTCGGTGGGGAATTTCCAACTACCGTTGTTTACCGGGGAAGTCAAGATGGTATGGTATTAGGTGCCTGCACTGGTTTCATGAGAGACGGCATGGCTGCTGGAAGGATCATAGTTAGTTTCTCATATCGTGTTGTCTGTGCATCCAGAGTTTAATTAACACGGATACAGCCGCCATGACCGCAATGGTGGAGGCCATTAGCACGGAGAAGATGAAGACACAGCTTCCGCTTGCGGATACAGCCTCCATTATTGTCCGCCTGCAAGATCCTCAAGTACCGACCTCGGCTGGGTCTCGCCGCATGGTAAAGCATGATGGATGGATGCCAACACTGCGATGAACCACTCGCTCGCTCGCTAATTTTGCCTCTTTTGCCTGTTTGTCGTGCGATCTATTGGTTTTCACTGCAATCAGGTCGACACTATGACGACCTCCATGATCCCATCCAAGTACGCGAGTAGATACAAGTATGACGTAAGCAAAATCAATGCTGCCAAAAAGAAGGCCCCGCTCAGCAAGCTGCTGCCAAGTGGAGTGGTGAATACGGAGGCCAGTGGCAAACGTTTTGAGAAAGAGCTCAACCAGGCATTTGCCACGGAACTAGGTCTCTCTTACCACGCTTTCTAACAAGAGCGCACTTCCTGTGAATATCCAATTTTAAGCGAATCCTATGGATGAGGCAGCCGCTCTGGTTACGTAAAGTTCTGATTCACGCAATACAACCGACCAGTCGCGCACTCCATCACCGCAATTGATCCGTTTCAACACGCAGCCGAGTTCTTCAATTCGTATGCCAGCTGCATAGAAGCGAGAACCATCTTGGCGATGAAAGCACCGACCTTGCTCGCCTGGCACCAGCGTCTGCGTCGTCGCCATCGCCACCAGCGTGGTGTCCGTGCCAAGCAGGCAACGCTGCAGCCGGAGGACTTTGACGATCTCCAGTACCGCATCGATGAAGTATGTGTCGGTGACTCTGCGCGCGCACATGCAGCTATGGCGATGAAGCGGCGCGTGGACCTGATGGAATCGCTGTTCGTGGTTGTGGTCGCGCTGGGGCTACTGGCTGGCGCCGTGGCCGTGGGTATCACTGTGGACCTGGACCCGACGTCGCGGGACCTCGTGCGCTACCTGCTCCCCATGCTGCTGCTCCCATTGACGTGGTTCGCGCTGCTCCATCTCTGGGAGACGTTCGTGCTCGCGCCATCACTACGAACCTCGGCCGTGCCAATGGCGCCCGTGGTTCCTGCACCCGTATCCGCACCAGCATCAGCATCTTCGTCCACGGCGTCGCTTCGCCAGACCAGCAAGGTAACGGTGATGCATTGACCTATGTACTGAAATAGTGATTTTAGACGAGGTTGCTGCTAGTGGTAAATCAGTAGATCCGGCCATGTGGGAGAAAAATAGTAGTATCCAAGAACTATTTTACCGATTTTGATCAACCTTGACCTCGCGTTGAAATCGACAGGTGAGATTGGTCGCCAGCCAGGTGATCGAGGATGGCGGTGATCACGTTCACGCCGCTGTATGGCGTCCGCTCGCGGGACCGCTGCGGCGCGTACCTGCTGGAGATTGACGACGTGTGCATCTTGCTGGACTGTGGGTGGACGGATGAGTACGATGTGGAGCTGCTGCAGCCGCTGGCGCGCGTCGTGGACCGCATCGACCTCGTGCTCATCTCGCACCCAGACCTCGCGCACCTCGGTGCGCTACCGTACGCGATGGGCAAGCTCGGTCTGAACGCGCCCGTGTACGGCACGCTCCCTGTGCACCGCATGGGCCAGATCGCGCTCTACGAGGCGTATCTCTCCAAGACGAGAAGCGATGGCGACTTTGATCTCTTCAATCTCGACAACGTGGATGCCATGTTCGAAAACTTTCAGCAACTCAAGTACTCGGAGAAACTCACGCTCACGAGCTCGGGTGAGGGGATCACGATCACGCCGCATGTCGCGGGGCACCTCATTGGTGGCTCGCTCTGGCGCATTATGAAGGAAACGGTACGGTTGCGGCAGAAGGAACGAGCATGTATGTATTCGACAGATGCTGACGCGGGGGAATGTGATTAACAGGATGACATCATTTACGCGGTGGGCTACAACCACCGATCCGAGCACGTGCTTCAGAAGACGATCTTGGACTCCTTCACGTAGGTACCTTTGCCATCGTATGGCTGCACGTATGAATAAACGAGTGCACTTGATAACCTCGCTCGGTGCGTGGTCAATGTGGTGGGTGTTGTACTACGTAGGCGGCCGACGCTATTGATAACCGATTCGATGAATATCCACACGGAGCAGCCCAAACTGAAGGATCGAGACAGCAAGGTGCGGTAAACAAAAATTCTCTAGCTTTACAGTGTGGGGTGGATCTGCGCTTTTCCGTTTGAATACGAATTCCGCCGCTAACTTTTCCGATTGTGATGGGGGGCGTGTGACGTAGATTATGCTGGAGATTCTCAAGACATTGCGTGCTGGAGGAAACGTTCTTATTCCAGCTGATAGCTCAGGCCGTGTGCTGGAGCTCATGCGGGTCTTGGACCAGTACTGGATTCAAAACAAGTACGTTTTGGTCGCGGAGTAGATGGCCTTTTAAGGTGAAAGAGCGGATGGAAAGGTCACTGAAGCTGTATTGATGCCAACTGCTGTTTTAGGCTGCGTGACCCGATCGCTCTTCTTCATAGTATGAGCTACTACACGCCCAAGGCTGCGCAGGCTATGCTGGAGTGGTGCAACGACCGGATCGCCAAGAATTTCGACGTAGGAAGGCAAAATCCGTTCCAATTCTCGTACGTTTATCGTTTGATAACGCTCCAATGTTATATTGTTAGTGGAACGGCGGCTCTAGTTTGCAATGAGAATGGTACTGGATTAATAACCCTACTGGTCATCTGCGCAGACATATTCACCTGATCCACACTCTGGAAGAACTGGATAATTTGCCGAGCCCCAAGGTCGTCCTAGCGACTTCATCAACGCTGGAGTGTGGGTTCGCCAAGGAACTCTTCCTGCGGTGGGCGCCTGACGCTCGAAACAGCATCATCTTCACTTCCGTGACACCACCAAACTCCCTAGCTACGCGGGTGCTCGATGTCGTTCACGACGAATCCGGAGATCGCACTATTTCGTGCATGGTGCGTCACAGGGGGGATCAAATCGGTTGTGTACTGGATGGAGCAATAGTGATTTATTTTGGCAATTGGGCGGTGCATGCTTGTTCGTAGGTAACTCGGAAAGTGTTTCTGGAAGGTGCCGAACTGGCGCTGCACGAAGCCAAGGAACGTCGCCGCTTGCGTGTCGAGGCCGAGAACAAGGCGAAGGAACTGGAGGAAGCTGCCATGGAGGACATGATGATGGGCATTGAAGACTATGAATCCGAGTCGGAGGAAGAGGAAGCCGCTGCAAAAGAAAGTATGTTGATCCACTGCCTCTATACCTATGGATGACCATGCCAGGTACTGATCTAAAGGGCGTCTGTGTGGGTATCTCTGTATACGTCCAGCTCAATTGCGAGGAACGTTCAAGGTCGGACTAGGTCAGATCGCGTCGGTGCGACACCCAATGTTCTTCGCGCCCGAGGTCAAAGTTGAATGGGACGAGTATGGCGAACTCATTTCGGCTGATGACTTTCGAGACACCTCGCTCATGGCGAATCGCCAGGCGCGGAAAGCCATCTTGGAAGATGCCGAGGGCGATCAAGATATGGAGAACCCGGAGGAGGACGAGGAGGAGGCGGCCATCGAAGATGAAACCCGGCCGACCAAGACCGTAACGGAGGAAGTGACGCTCACGGTGGCCGCTCGGGTCACCCAGATCGATTTCCGTGGGCTCGCGGATGGGCGAGCGATTCGCAATTGCTTGAGTAACGTCAAGCCACGCAAGCTCATCCTGGTGCAGGGCACGGAGCAGACGACGGCTGAGCTCAAGCGCTTTGTCGAGTCCACGATCTATTCGTGTGAGGCCGTGTTCACCCCCAATGCCATGGAGTGCATCGACATTGAGTCGGACACGAACGTATTCAAGCTCGTGGTGAAGGAGTCCCTGTATACCTCGGCCGTGTTTCGTAAGGTGGGCACTCACGAGGTTGCCTACGTCACGGGCCAGTACGATATCCCTTCCACCACGGGGAGCTCACTGCCCGTGCTGCAGCACGTGAATGACGCTACCGTTGCAGAGGCCACGCATGACCCCATCCTGCTCAGCGACGGCAAGCTCAAGCTGGACGTGATGAAGCAGGTGCTGGGGCGCGCTGGCTTCAACGCCAAGTTCCGCAGCGGCATGCTGATATGCGACGACGGCGTCGTGCTCAAGCGCGCGCCCAACAACGAGGTCGTCGTTGAGGGCGCGCTCTCGAGCAGTTACTACAAGATCCGCCAATTGCTGTACGACCAATTCACGCTGGTCTGAGCTCCTCGTGGGTGACGTTGTCCGTCGGGTTCGCTTCTGAGTCTGATACTTATGCTCGGTACGTTATACCTCCCAATTTCAATTTCTTTCCAAAATACATACACTCTCCAATGCCTCGCATATGTCGGACCTAGTCATGGCTCGGATTGCATCCTGTGAAAGTTGATATCGCATTACCATGGTGGTGGGGCACCAATTGGTGGATTGCAATTGGCGGCTGGCAACAACCACAACACGTGCGGTCCGCACAATAAGCGAGTGACGAGTGAGCCGAGATAATGCTGCGTGCTGCCACCACCATCGCCGCCGCGCCGCGCCAGGGCCTGCGCGCCGCCGCCGCAACCCACGTGGCGCATTTCTCGACGGCCACGGCCACGGCGACGGATGCGGCATCGGGTGACGCCGGCGCGCTGGCGCTGCAGGTGCAGGTGCGCGACACGGATGGCTCGCGTGCGGCGCGTCGGCTGCGGAAGCAGGGGTTCCTGCCCGGTATCCTCTACGGAGAGGATGCCGAGGGCAACGCCGACAAGGTCAAGGTCTCGCTCAACACGCGCACGTTCGAGAAGCTTCACCGCAAGCTCTGGAGCTCGATCGAGAACCAGGTCTTTGACGTGCAGGTGGGCGACAACGCACCCGTCAAGGCCATCATGCGCGACGTGCAGTTCGACGTCGGTACGTTTTGCCTCTCCCCCCCCCTCGCGTATAGTCTCGTTCCGTCGGGATCTAATGTGGTAATGTGGCTGCTTGTGTTATAGTGACCGATGCGCCGCTGGCGGTCAACTTTCTGCGCTACCGACCGGGCCACAAGGTGCGGATCCCAGTGACGTACTTGAATGAGGAAGGAAGCCCCGGCCTCAAGCGCGGTGGCTACATCAACTACATCTACCACGAGCTGGAATGCCACGTGTTTACGGACAAGATCCCGGCCACGTTGCAGATTGATGTGAACGGACTCCACGTCGGCGACCGCATCTACCTGAACGCAGAGAACGTGCCCGAGGGCATCGTGCCGGTCGTGCCGATCGGCTCGCTCATCGCCAAGATCGCCGGTCGTCGTGGTCTCATCCCGCGTGCCGAGCCGGTTGTCGAGGTTGAGGAAGAAGTCGTTGAGGAGGAGGAAGACGACGACGAGTTCGATGACTGGAACGATATCTTCTAGAGTGCTCGCGGCAGAAGACACACACATCATGCAGCACCCACCGCCCCGCCACCTGCCAACACTTGTACGCGGATCCAGAAACAATATCGTTTGTGTATGGGGAGGAGAGGAGCGTATCCATGGAGATGCTCACGCCTTTGGGCGTGCACGCTCTTTGCTGTTTGAATGCGTGCTCGGGTTTGGCTAGACGGTAATAAAGTAGTAGACATTCGAAGGTTAGCATGCTCCCGTGGCGCTCCCATGGCGCTACGGAATGGTGTGCTCTAGCTTTAGTGTTCTTCCTCCATCGGTTGCTCAAGGGGCGGTACGGTCTCGTTCGCTGAATCAGCGGTAGTCTCCATGGAGAGCGTCACGGATCCATCCGCATCAGGGGTCGCTCCACTAGCATCCTGCTGGTCTCCAGGCCGCGCAGCGAAGAAAGAGGCGACACTTGGCCCTGACGTCGATGCACCTGGGCCCAGGCTGTCTGCTGAAGTACCGGTCTTATCGTGCTTTGTTCTGGCAACGGGCTTAGGGGCCTTGATATCTGGAAAGTCCTCACGCAACCAATCAAGTACGGCGGTCGTCTGGATGGCGCGGGCAACGTCGGATGCCTTGATCTGTCGCTTGTTCTGGTACAGTGTTTGCTCATACGCCTTGGTCGCGAGGAACTGGACAAATAGCTCCTACTCACACGCGCAAGCATGGATTTCCAGGCATCCACCAGATCAGTCGTCAGTTGGCAACCTGGCACGTGGACAAACAGCGTAATGCTAGACGAATACGCGTTCGCATAGCAGTGAGGGACGCACCGAGGCTTTCGAGATTGCGATCAGCGATTCCCGCGATACTTTATTCACGTCTGGATCACTCTGAACAATCCGCTTCACTCGACCTGTACCACCATGGAAGTGTATCACATTGTTATTGTTAGTGACAAGTGCAAACAAAGCCAATGGATCGGATCTTCGTAGCCAAAATAGCTTGTCGTCACAGACGTACCAAGTGGATACAGGCAAAGGTTCTTGGCCTCAGCGTCGTCGTCCTTGTTTGACGCCTGCACTTCCACTGGGTTCTCCAGCTTCTCACGTTCGTAGCGCTCCTTATCCTTGGCAGCCAAATCAGTGTAATACTAAAGATAAGAGCAACAAGCACGCCGATCAAGAGCGAGATGGTGTTGCGTATTAGCGGTCGTTGCATCACTACAATGTTGCTCCAATCGGAACTGCGGGGCGTACCTCTTTCTGCTCGGGGGTCAGCTCCTTCCATTGAGCCGTGATCAGCTTTTGGATATCACCAATTCGTAGCCCTACTCCAGCGTACACAGCCACGTCCAACGGGTCAGCCATGCAATAGTATTGCATTGCGTGCCAGAGCCAACGCACTATTCTTGCGCCGCGCATGGATGCGCTCACCCATTGCGGGCGCCAACGCCATGTCATACCTGGGTTGTCCTGCGCGACCTGCTTCCGCTTCTCCGCGCAGAATTGAAAGTACGCGCTCTGCGGCTTCTTCACTACGGCCATGGTGAAGAGTGCTCCCGGTTTTCAGTCCACTCCGGTCCTGTCGTCGCGCTGATCCGCGACTCCTCCAGTCCTGGCGCTCGGAGATTAGATGGATTGCTTGGTGGTTTTTACCTTCACATGTTTGGCTTTGGGTTTTTTTCGCGGGAAACAGAGGACCAGAGGACCACTATTCGAAGCATTCACAGTACCCACTATTCGAAGCATTCACAGTACCTGTCACAGAACAAAGTACGTCGGCAATACCGGTACGTATACCGGTTGTGAAGAAGCTGACGCGAATGACGATGGGAAGACTGGAACACGGCGAGAGAGAGTAGCGTCTGTGTGTATCATTCTCCTCATCTCTCCATCGCTGCGAGTGGTTGCTACGAGCGGCTATGGGTGCTGGAGGAAGCAAGAGCGCGGGGCAGCAGGGGACCACCTCCTCATCTGCGCTTAACGGAACGGTGTCTACCACCACAAACGGCAACAGCAATGAGTCGCGGAGCTCCGCAGGCCAGGAGCTCATGGGCATGGTGGTAGACGGCATCGTGCTCTACAGCGCCTACGTGGCGTCCAAGTATCTCTACAAGGTGAGTGATGGGTGATATCCACAGCGATCGCTGTAAGTGGCGATGTGCATTGAAGTGTTGTGGCGTAGTTTATGCTGAAAAATCTCACGCGAATGCGAATGCTGCTCGAATGTCATGGCTTCACGTCGACCTTTGTGCCGGACGCCTCGTGCTCCCTTCAGTCTCTTCGCCCCATGATCGACGAGTTCTGGCAGAGCAGCAACAACAGTTCGCGCTTGAACCACCGCCTGGAGCGCTCGGGTCGGCCCGTGTTCCGCACGACGCACTACGAGGAGGTCATCGCCGGTGACATTGTGGATCCGCACGACATTGACGTGTCCTTTGGCAACATTGGCGGCCTGGAGCAACAGAAGCGCGACATCTACGACCTGGTCGTGCTGCCGCTCAAGTCGCCCGAGTTCTTTAGCGCACGTGGGAAGCTTCTATCCGTGCCCAAGGGCATCTTGCTCTACGGACAGCCCGGCACGGGCAAGACCATGCTGGCCAAGGCCATCGCCAAGGAGTCGGGCGCTTTCTTCATTGACCTCAAGGTCAGCACGATCATGAGCAAGTGGTTTGGCGAATCGCAGAAGCTCGTGCGTGCGGCGTTCTCGCTCGCGCAAAAGCTGGCGCCGTGCATCATCTTCATTGACGAGGTCGACTCGTTCATGGGCAAGCGCACGGGCGTCTCGGACCCCACGCTGGCGTCGATGAAAACGGTGCGTCGTGCCCTTGTAGTGATGGCAATGACGGTGGGGCTTGGGTTGTAGAGGGTGGGCAGTCGTATTTCGACCACGTACTTAATGTTTTACTGGGACGGGGGCTTTCGCTTGTGGTCGGTGGGTGGTTGTAGGAATTCATGGCACTCTGGGATGGCTTCACGCAGTTGGCTAGCGAAGGGCAGGGCTTTGGCGTGATCGTACTGGGTGCCACCAACAGGCCGGGCGACGTGGACCCGGCATTCCTGCGACGCATGCCACGCACGTTCGAGATTGGGTTGCCCAACCGTGAGCAACGCGAAAAAATCCTGCGTTTGCATCTTCTGGGCGAGTCGTTAGAGAAAGGGTTTAACTTTCACCAGCTGAGCGTGGACACGGCGCATTACAGCGGTAGTGATCTGAAAGAGCTCTGTCGTGCCTCGTTGATGATTCCGCTACGGGAACACATCGATAGTGTGCGTCGTGCGCAGGATGAAGCAATGCGTAGGGCCTCTGCAGCTGCCCAAGCGGGCGAGAACAAGGTTGTCGTGGGCAAGGATGACGGCAAGGTGGTGGAGGCGGCGCCGGCGCCGGTGCCAGCCATGCGTCCGCTGTCTATGAACGATTTCGACCAGGGCCGCACTATGGTTCAGCCGACGGGCGTGGCTGCGCACGCGTATGAGCAGTCCCAGCAAACTGGTGGCGCGCGACAGAGACGATCGGGTGATGCCCCCATGGATATGGAGATGTTTGCCTCCGTCATGGCGGCTGGGTTCCAGCAAATGATGGCGCAGGCTGCGCAGAATAACAGTCGTCGGCATCAGTAGGTCGACTTGTTTGAGTGGTGTGTATAGAGCTTCACTGGCACAAAGTTATCCCGCTTTACCTGTTCCCTTCCAGTAAGGTTCCGCCCCCGTCTACGGATACGGTCTCGTTGTATGAAGAATGTTCTGTCTATAGGCTGTGGTCGCCTGGAATGCCCGTGAGCTTACGGCGTGATGAAGGTGCGCTTGCGAAGGATAAAGCCCCCATTCAACTCGGCCTGCTCCACGTGTGAGGTGCCGATGAAACGTGTGGGCTCCGCCTCGTCGTAGACTCTGACAACCATCGCGTCCACCAAATTGAGAGGTTCCAGTGGATCGACTACACTGGAGGGTAACGTGGACGGCATGCCTTCGTCGGCGAGGAACGCGGTGCCTGGTTGCACCTGACCCGCTTCCACATACACGATGCCTCCACGAAGCCAATGGTCTGTGCTGCGTGATGACAGCGTCACTGCTGGTAGGTGCCGCACACCGTCTTCAATCGGGCATAGAGGTGATTGCCCCGCCTAGTACAGTATATATGACAAGGAACCACACATCCACAGACCATCAGTAAACGTTCGACGAGGCAAGCGAGAACGAGCTGCCTTCGCTTCCCCTATGAATGTATGCATGCTCTAGCCCACCTCTGTTCTCGCACGAATTTCGTCAAACTCCAAACTCTGAGCAATACCGAAGGCTCCACTACGTGTGCGCTCCAATGAAACCAGCGTACCGCCAGCGTAATGGTAGGCATCTTTGCCCACAGAGTCGCCTTCTTCGTCAAGGATATCACGAGGCAGTTCAAGGGATTCTCCGCATTCTCGGGCGATTGATCGGATGTACGTGCCAGCACCGCAAGCCACACGGATGCTCGTCTGTGCGAGTCACAATGTCACACCCACGACGGAAAATATCAGTACTCATCCAGTTGCAGGCTGCCTGGGGAATGAATTGCTCGGTCGCATGTATTGCGCCTACCTCTGGGAAATCCCCATGCATAAACTGCAGCATGTCGATCCCGTGGATCGTAACTTGACGAGGTTTCACGTCGAATTCCTTCTCGCCCGTAGACATACACGATCCTTCGCGTCAGCCAAGCAGTCATGGCACATGCGGTGGTTGGATTGTGTCGTGTAGAATGCCTACCCACCTTGTTTAAACGAGCAAGTTCGTACAACCGCTTGCCGTCCCGCTTAAGCGCGCTGACCCTAGGCGGTACCTGATCAATCGTGCCCACAAAGCTGGGTAACGCATCACAACACGTACGTCAGACTGCCACGCTCTTCAGCATCAGCAGTAGCATTGACGACCCAACTCAACTATGCAGATACATAAGCAAGCGCGTTTTTATCACCTTTGAAGGCGTGCGCGGATCGTCTGCTCCGTCAACCATGGTGCCGGTCGTTTCATGAGCACATCCCTTGCGTACATCAACATCCGAATCAATACGCATACTGTCAGAACGAATGCACTTGCCTCGTAGGGATAAGTAGGTGCTTCCACAAATCGCATTCTCACCCGGTGATATCGTCCGTGGAAGTGGTGAGCCCGAAACGAATGGTGCCGCGATATTCCTTGTCCGATGCCAGGTACTGTGAGTATCACATCACATCGCACACAGCGACGTCCGTCCTATCAGAACTCTTGCCCCGCACGATCCATGGGTCGTACGTAGGTCACTGCCGTACATAAATGCACTACCTGTAGGAACTTGGTCGCGCGCCCCAGCGCCAGCACGAGCACGCCCGTGGCCATGGGGTCCAGCGTGCCCGCGTGGCCCACCTCCGTGGTGTTGAAGATCTTGCGCATGACGGCCACGCAGTGGTGAGAGGTCACGCCCGCGGGCTTGCGCACGTTCAGGAACCCGCTCACGGCCGCGCGGTGGCGGCGCATGCGAGCCATGGCGGATGATTCCTCCCGCACGTTCGTCTAAAGGCTGATGCGCATCAAACATCACACACCAGAGATGTTATTTTGTGTTCGTCTCCACATTCAACTGGGATTGGTAGGAAATGTATTCAGTGTCATATTTATGACCAATGAAGGAGGGGTCCTACTTTTGGCGGGGAGCAACAGGACAGGATGAAGCTGCCACATTGTGCATCAGCATTTGAGCATTGACCACGGCCACGACGGCGTCTGTGCGTGATGCGAGTGCTGAACGTGGCCGAGAAGCCATCAGTGGCCAAGGAGATCGCCGCCATCCTGTCGTCGGGCCGAGCGCACCGTGTACGTCCTCTGTCTGTCTGTATGCGAGGGTTGACGTTCTCTCTTTCTCTCTCTTGCTCGTTCTATCCGTATCACTCACCGCGTGAGCTTACCGCTTGCCCGCCGGCAATGGCAATGCTTCGTCTCGTTGCGTTAACCCCTCTTATAGAGAGCAGGTTTCTCACAGTACAATGCGCTCTTCGAGTTCCCGTACGAGATTGGGCAGCAGCGCGTGGAGATGGTGATCACCTCCGTCACGGGCCACCTCATGGAACTCGAGTTCGACCCCAAGTTCCGTGGCTGGCACTCGTGCGACCCCGTCGAGCTATTTACGGCGCCCGTGGTGAAGAAAATTCGCAACGATGACACGCAAAAGAAGATCGAGAAGACGCTCATCACAGAGGCGAGGCGGTGTGAGGTGCGTGGCATAGCAGGCAGCCGCTCATCTCGTGGGATGCGCTACATCCTTTGCTGTTGTCGTGTTATTTTTTATTTTATTTTTTGGCGGGCAACTGGTATGAGAAACACGCTGACCCCGACTGCGCACTTGTATGACTCATGTGATTACTGTGGCTCGCTGCAGTGGCTTGTGCTATGGCTGGATTGCGATCGTGAAGGTGAGAACATCGCGTTCGAGGTCAAGGCCGTGTGTCAGCGTGCGAGTCGCCGGCCCCTTCGCGTGTTCCGAGCCCGGTTTTCGGCGCTGATTCCGCGCGACATTGAATATGCCGTGCAGCATCTCGCCGTGCCCGACGAAAAGCTCTCACGCGCGTGTGACGCCCGCTCGGAGATTGACCTGCGCATCGGCGCCGCCTTTACGCGGTTCCAGACGATGCGCATCCAGAGTCGGATCGCGTCGCTCAAGAAGGAGCGCGGTGGGGTGATCAGCTATGGGCCGTGCCAGTTTCCAACATTGGGCTTTGTCGTCGAGCGCTTCCTCCAGATTCAGAATTTTGAACGCGAGGCATTTCATTATCTGACCGTCACGCACACGCAGGAGGAGATGAACCAGCAGCAAACGGACACTGACCGCGCTCAGAGCGATGGCTCGGCAAGGGAACGCAAGACAACAACTTTTACATGGCGACGTGGTCGTATCTACGATCGCACAGCCTGTCTGTGTCTCTACGAGAGCCTGTTGGACCACCCTGTTGCGACGATCGTTTCAGTCGCCAAGAAACCCACCTGGAAGCGGAAGCCACTTCCACTCACCACGGTAGAGCTGCAGAAGCGCGCCTCGCGATGGCTTCGAGTGTCCTCGGAACAAACCATGAAGGCTGCTGAGAGCTTGTACAATAAGGGATTCATCAGCTACCCGCGTACTGAAACCAACAAGTTTAAGGAGGGCACGGATCTCCTGGGGCTCGTGCGCCAACACGAAGGCCATGCCGTCTGGGGTCGATATGTGTCCAACGTGCTTATTGGAAGAAGTAATGGAGGGGAGGGAGCTTCAGAAGGTGGTGCTGGACCTGGTTTTGAAACTCCACGTGCAGGAGGTGGCGACGATCAAGCACATCCACCGATCCACCCCACCAAGTGTGTCGGCTTGAATTCGATCTCGGATCCTATTGAGAAAAAGCTGTACGAGTTTGTGGCGCGTCACTTTCTAGCGTGCTGCAGTCGGGACGCTCGAGGCGACCAAACGAACGTGCAGATGACGATTCATTTCGAACAGTTTACGGCCACGGGCCTCATGATCTCGGAGCGCAACTACCTGGATATTTACAAATACGAGAAATGGAATGCGTCGGCTATCCCAGTGTACCGCCAAGGGGATACATTCGAACCAACATCGTTGGTCATGGATTCCGGAGAGACAGCACCGCCACCGCTGTTATCGGAAGCGGACCTGATCGCCAAAATGGATTCAAACGGTATTGGTACGGATGCCACTATTGCCGAGCACATCAAGACGATCCTCAAGCGTGAATACGCGGTCAAAGTCAATAATGATACACAGTTTAAGCCGACAACGCTTGGGCTCGCTCTCGTACTGTCATATGAGCACATGGGACTCGAGTTGGCCAAGCCTGCACTACGAGCAGCGGTACGTAGACAAGCACATGCCAATCTCGTAGCCGCTCATTTTCCCAATTTCGAATCTGATTATCGGGGGGTTATTCTCATAGATGGAAAACGACTGCAAGGCCATTGCACATGGGCAAAAGGACGTGAAATTGGTGATTCAAACATGCATGGATCAGGTGAGTGTCTCGCTAATCTTGTTGGTCAATTTCCAGTTCCATATTCGTGCTCCCATGAAGTAAAGCATATGACTGAGGTGGCTAATCATATACCGCTTGGGGGATCATTGTGGCCATTTGCATGTTGTAGATGCGTGCAATCTTTGAGCGCGTTTGTCGACAAGCAGATCTGATGGACTCGACCTTCTTGGAACATTTCGGAGGAACAGCCACAACTACTATTAATAATAGTGCTACGTCAAGTATTTCTTCGCCATTGTCAACAACTCCAGTGCCAGCTTCGAGAGCCCTTCCTGGCACAGCTCCGGGCACTCGATCCCGCCGTACGCCCGAGCGTGTACGAGAATATAGTACAGCAAGGATTGACTCACTCCCATCTGCACCCACTCCTCTGCCCCGACCACAAGCGACCTCAACAACTGCCATTCCTGTGGACATCACGTCGGAAGTGCCGCGCTGCCCCGACCATGACCTGCCCTGTGTGGAACGCCAGGTGCAACGAGAGGGACCCAACACGGGAAGGTACTTCTACGTGTGCTCTCTACCGCGGGAAGAGCAATGTTCCTTCTTCGCGTGGGTATCAAACGGTGATGCACCTCCTGGTCCGGCCTCATCCGTGCGTGTGCTGTGCTCTGGCCACGATGAGCCCTGTGTGGAACGCACAGTCAAGAAAGAGGGCCCCAACAAAGGCCGTTATTTTTTTGTGTGCTGCCGCGACCAAGCCGAGTCGTGTGGGTTTTTCCAGTGGAAAGACGAGCTACCGGCCAATGGAACTGCTGCCGACACCAACGCTCGATCGTCACGGCATCCATCCCCTGGGCAGGGTGATTCTTCTACCTCCTCTTCTTCATTGCCTTCACCACCAACGTGCAAAGGTCACCACCAGCCAAGCGTGCTGCGCACGTGCCGCAATGGTGGTGAAAACCACGGTCGCGAATTTTACGTGTGTGCATCTTCGATGAATGAAAGCTGCGGCTTCTTCGTCTGGAAAGCTGATACGAATGAGTCTTTGACATCCGCATCGCTTTCAAGTCGCCGTGAGCGAGGGCAACAACAACCTATTAGTGCGAAGGGAATGGTGCATGATTCAGACACGCACGCTCCTAAGTGCGAGTGCGGCATGCAGGCCATCCTCCTTGTGTGCCGCAATGGCGCCAATAAGGGGCGCTCATTTTTTAAGTGCAGTGGTAATGGGCAAGAGAATCAGTGCACATTCTTCAAGTGGGCATCTTAGGCTACAATGTTCACTAGTACTGCCGTATGCGGACATGCGCGTAGGCATACGAAGGGTTTTTAGTACTCAATACACCTTATCATCATCATCATCATCATCAATAGTACTACAAATTTAAAGCAAAACATCAGATATTAGTGGGAAAGCAGGTGGAGTAGCATTTCTTCGGGTTTTTGGTTTGGACTTGTAAGGATGTGGGACCTGCGAGAGGAAGAGTACTGAAATAGTAGAACGGGAGAGATACCGGTTGGTACTGGCTGTTGTTGGTGTTGGAACTTGAGGGTATATTGAGGAATGAGAATTAGTTGGCGCTACTCGCTGCGACCCCGACTCAGGAGTCGTCCCTGGGGCCCTCTAGGGTGCCCCTGTGTCCAACACCTTTTTCTGGGTTTTCTTGTTATCTTTGCTGCCTACTGGATTTCTTTTCTTTTCTTTGTGGCTAACCTTCA
>JAADWT010001210.1:0-10210 GCA_023336285.1 Pythium grandisporangium
CCCCCCCCCCCCCCACACACACTTTTATAGTTTGCTTGAGTGTTTTGTTGTTGTTTTCACTTTCATTCACAGTGTGGAAATTTGTTGGTGTGTTTTTTTGCGCTCCGTGTCTCCAAGGAATAACGACCTTCCTGCGGAGGAAGTTCCTGGAACTTTTGTTGCCAGCCGTGCCGTTCCTTGGATGTGCTGCCCTGGAATGTTTGGCCACACTTGGTATCTGCTTGCCACCGCCTCTTTCGCAGTCTTTTAACATACCCGGTCTGTATTGACAATCGCAATGGTTGGGTGCCATGGTGCATACGCCTGTATGCATGCAACGAGAAGTGACGGGTGGACGGGGGCGGCTGATCGCGTGGCTCTAAGTTCTAGTACGAATGAGGTGGTGCACACCTGGATGCGATGCTTTGGCAGGATGCATCTCACGTTCTGTTGTCTGCCTTCACAGCGAGTGACCGCATGACTGGTCTCGTTATAATTTGTGATGGCGAGGGCCACTCTATTGACCAGGGTATCAGACCAGCAGCGGGGCAAGCAGACTCACCGCACATCGATCAAAAGTATGTAGGTACAGTCCGGACAGTATGGCATGCAGCGATTTACAAACAAAGGGAACGCGGGTAACTGCTGTTCACAACAGCATGCGCCACACGCATGCTTCATCAAGGTGGTGGTGGGATCGATAGGCGCCACAAGATCGCGTCTCCAGCCTCGATCGCATCATACCTCTCCTATCTGGTATCCGCAGCACCAGTACCAAATAACAAGGGATGTACAGTACACCATTCGCCATCACCACCCACCAACTCACCAGGCATATCCACCTCCAGCACCACGTTCCGCAAGCAAGATGGTGCGCGTAGCGATCGTGGGCTGTGCGCATGGCATGCTGGACGACATCTACGCGACGGTGGACCACATCAACGCGATGGATCCGACGCGTCCCATTGAGCTGCTGCTGTGCTGCGGCGACTTTGAGTGCATGCGCAACACGTACGATCTCGAGACGCTTGCGTGTCCGCCCAAGTACCGGCAGATGCACTCATTCCATCAATACTACCGCGGCGAGAAGACCGTGCCCGTGCTCACGATCTTCGTGGGTGGCAACCATGAAGCCTCCAACTACCTGCATGACCTGCATTACGGCGGCTGGGTGGCGCCCAACATGTTTTACCTGGGCGCCGCGGGCTGCGTCACCGTGGGTGGTCTGCGTATCGCCGGGCTCTCGGGTATTTACAAGCCGCATGATTACACCTCGGGCCGGTTTGAGCGAGCACCCTACGACAACAGTACCATGCGCAGCGCGTACCATGTGCGCGAGCTTGAGGTCTTCCAGCTGGCGCACCTCCAGCAACGCGACGCCACACGGGTGCAGGCCTTCTTGTCGCATGACTGGCCGCGTGGCATTGAACAGCACGGTGATTTGCAGACGTTGCTGCGCCGCAAGCCGTTCTTCCGCGACGAGATTCAGTCTAATTCGCTGGGCAGTCCCGCTGGCGAGTACCTGCTGTACCAATTGCGACCGGCGCATTGGTTTGCGGCGCATCTGCATGTCAAGTTTGCCGCCATCGTGCGCCATCAACCGCCGGTGGTGAAGCTCGAGGGTAATGCTGCCACGGATAGAGTGGAGACCGATGCCACGCCTACAGCGACAGCAAGTGATGAGAAACCAGAGCTGATGACCAAGTTCCTTGCACTGGACAAGTGTTTACCACGCCGAGACTTCTTGCAGGTCGTAGACATTGCCAGCCCGCAGTGCGCTACTGCCTCTGATGGTGCCGAGTCGGTGGCTGCTTCTCCGTCAGGTGATACAGAGGCATGTAAACCTACGCTCAAGATCATGTTTGACCCGGAATGGCTGGCGATCCTGCGCGCCACGCACCACTTGGCCTCCAGTGAGCGGTATGCGCCTCGCGTTCCACAGGAGGATATGGTGATTGAAGACAAGGACGTTGACTGGGTGCGTGAGCGCATGCATGCCTTTACCAGTGAGAGATGTCCCCAGAAGGCGGTGGGTGAATGGGTGACCGATTTTGTCAAGACCGCGCCCTCGTATGGCGAGGAACGATCGTGGGGAAAGCCACTGGCCGTGGGCAACCCGCAAACGGATTTGCTGTTGGAGTTGCTCAAGCTGCCACACATCGTCACGACGCCGTACTCGGGCGGAAGCGGTGCCGCCGTGGCTGAGGACCCGAACGAGATTGATTTGGATGAAGACGACGAGGACGAGACCGAGGTAGAAGACAAGCAGACGCCAGCGGGAAATTCAGAGACCATGGAGCTGGACGGCGCGCTTCCCAAAGCTAGTGCGCAGCTGGAGGCCATGGAGGTTACTGCAGCCACCCCAGATGTCTCGACGGGACCGCTAGCGGACCCAAACGAGATCGACCTTGACCTGTAGTCTCTACAGTACACTGATCACCATTTACCAAATGTACCCGCGCATGATCAATGAAAGTAGCCATCACAGTGTGATGGCTACTTAGTTAACCTGTGGGAAGCGCATAGGTTAACGTATAGGGACAGAAGCCACCGATTATCCGGATAATCCGTGTTCGATAGTTATCCGGATCAAACACTACAGCATGCATCGAAATCGTAAATTCCACAGAATCGTCAGGCGCAAATGAAGTCGTGGGTGAGGAATGCGGCCCGCCAGGCGCGCGCCTCTGGCGCAGGACATGGCGCACCGAGACTGGAGTACCGCGTGAACGTGACACAGTTGTATGTGCGGCGGCATTCGCGTGTTGATTTATGTTCAGTGTTCCTGTGGATCGGGTTGTTTCTCTGCCTTCGCGTTGACAAGTTCTTCTCGTTGGGCGTTTGTGTTTGATACGATAGAGACCCAGCGCTGCAGCGAGCATTCGTGCAACTGGATTGCGATGATGAAACCCAAGAATTCTTGCAGGTGGGTGCATGCGTGCTTGGATACCGTGGATTCCGAGGATGTCGTGGGTGTTGTGTCGTGAATGGATGGCTTGTATTCTCGCGGGGATCCTTTTGCCACACACCACTTGCTTACTGTGTGCATTCGTATTAGACCTGCGATGGAGGGAGCCTCCTGGAAGCGGCTGCGTCCACCGTGCTGAGCATGTTCTATTCCATTACGGACACAAATGGAATGATCGGCCGTACGTACTTGTGGCTCTCTCTCTCTCTCGCTCTCTACCTACTCACATACTTCAAACTGATGTACTGTATCCAAGAACAGAGAATCTAACCTGCGTATTCACCACCCGTATCTGCTTCGGGGCCTTCTGTGTGCTGGTTTTTGGGCAAGGTGGGCAAATGTTTGTATTATCCAAGGCACAGATCCAGACTCTACTGCAGCAGGAGCGGCGTATTGGTGGCGCACTGCTGGATATTGGCGCAGGGGATGGCAATGTTACCGCGTCCATTGCGTCACTGGTGGATCACGTGACAGCGACTGAGGTTTCCGCGCCCATGGTCCGGAACCTCAGTCTTCGTGGCTTCAACGCAGTTGAGACGTGTGAATTGGATCACCCACTTGTCAAACAAGGTCAGCCCTACAACGTGATCAGGTAGGTGTCTTGGTATCCTGAACGTTGAAATGTCCGTGTTAACTTGGTCGATCGCCCGTTTTGTTCATGTTTGCTTTGGTGTATTAGCCTCATGAACGTACTTGATCGCGCAGACAAACCGCTCACGATGCTACGGCAGATTCGTAGCATGCTTCACCCCGAACATGTACGCCACGAATGGCAATGGTAAATAATGGTTTCCAGATAGAGCTCTAATCTCGGTCGTTCTATGGTGAATGCGTGGCTTGCACAGGGACTTTTCCTCTTGGCCGTGGTGCTGCCGTTCCACGCGTTTGTCGAAGTGGGCACTCGCCGTGTGCCCCCCAGCGAAGTGCTCCCCATGACTGGCGGATTATGCCTCGAAAATGCAAGCTTTGAGGCTGCAGCCTCTACATTGCTGCAGAATGTACTCCGTCCTGCGGGTTTCAAGCTCGTGCAATTCAGTCGCGTGCCCTATCTCTGCCGCGGGGACCTGCAGCATCCGTACTACGTGCTCTCGGATGCCATCTTTGTGCTTCAAGTCGATCAAAACGCCGTGGAAATCATTGATGAGGACAGCAGCATTTCCAATGCCGCCACCTAGTAGTAAATACGCTGGAGCTGATACAAATGAAAGAGGGACTGTTAAAATACGGGATGGTTAACATGGTCGCTTATAGTCATCCCTGTGCTGAGTTATCAGCCACCCTGTGGACGTGAGGTGGGTCCAGCTTATATCCACCTCCACTGTGGATGCTATCTCAGTGTGTGTGGACAGCGTTGAGCCAGTGTCCGGGCATGTGGATGCACACTTACTTGACCATGGCGAAATATCAGAAAAGAGCAAGTGGCGCCGTTTCGAGATATCGCTGGCGAACGATGTCGCAGAAAAATTAGCTCCCCGCATTTTTTCGAGCCAACTGCGAGAAGTGTGTGCTCACTTCGATCGCTCAAACGTCATTGGCTGACGTTGAGGGGTTCTTTCGCGCACAGGATTGGCTGGTTAGATGCAACGCGACGACAACGGTCCGAGTTTTGAGGTGGCAACTGGAAAAGTCTGTAATTTACGCGATAAATTGCTCCGTGTTCAATCTGGCTGTTTGCATGTCACAGTGCGATACTATGGGTGCGAATCCCCCTCTCTCAAAACGGTAATTTTCAGGGGGCATAGGGTGATGGGGACGGCGAAAACGCAGACGAGAGCGAAAATACCGGTATTTTTGCATGCGCCAGTGTGTATTAGGGAAATTTAGGGAGCGGGACAAGCTGCTTGTGGAGATCAAGGCTCCGGGTTGGGGTTATATTTGTGGGCGGTGGGAGCGGAGGGACGCCCGAGTCGTTTTCTTTTGTGGCATAGGAGTGTGGACGTCCTCTAGCGTCATTTATCGATTTGCGCCGCCCCTGTCAAGTGTCAGCTCGTGCCAACTATACCGTAATTTTTCAACGCGCAACACGGGCAACTTATTCGCGACTTGATTTCTTTTTCGATCAAGACAGCCGCATCCATCCACATCCATCTACACATCCACTCCAAGCAACACAGGATGACTCCGTTCGCGCTGACCGATTCTGGCGCTGCCTTGGAAGACGACGCATTTCTATCCGCCTGCGGGGCATCCACTGCCAAGACCACCAGCGTGGACGCCGCCACGAAAAACGAGGCCGAGGACCCGATCGATGACAACCAATGCGACCATGAGCACGATGACGAGGAAATCTCGGAGGTAGAGGTCACTGAGGCGATGGCAACAGAGAAGGAAATCCAGGCTGAGGCCGTGGTGACCAAGCATATTCGGTTTGCGGACGCGGACGTGATTGAGTTCGAGCCCACCGTGTGGACCGCGACCACGTCATCTGATGGTGTACCGGTATGTATTGTAACGGCGTCTCTAGATTAGTCCTTGTCAATGGTGTACTGGATGAACCCATGGATCTAACTGGTCTGTGCTTGTGCCATGATGGTGTAGGTGGGATTGTCCTCAACCGTGCGCCGACGAACACGCCGACGTTTGGATTCGTTTGAGAATGAACGTCAGTTTAGGTGCGTCAATCAAACGAGTCAACAACCCATCGGCCTCGCGAGGAATGATATCTCTAACACCTGAGTTGTTTGTGTATTCGTTGTGTATTTTTCCACTTGCGCTCTACTTCTCTGCAGTCGAATTGGTCGTCACGAGTACATGGAACACGGATACCTGGAACCGGATGAGCGATTGGATATCCTCGAGGCGGCGGGTCACTCCCAGGGGATCATTGGGCACGTAGAGCGGGAAACCATTCGCATTAACCGCGAGCGATGGGAATCGAATGAGTACGACCTGCTCTACCAGTTTGGGCTGGGTGAGACGGCCGCGCTGGACCTGGACGAGGACGAAGAACTCGCGCTCTCGCAGGGCACGATCACGCAGCGTCTGCTGGACATGTACGACGACGAGGATGACGAAGACGAGGACGAGGACATGGACATCTTGGGTGATGACGACGTGGTCGCCGCGAACCCGGATGCGTTTCACTATTACAGCAACCGGAACGTGCTCGACAACGGCGAGGAGAGCTTTGACATGGACGACATGGACGCCTACGATGCTCGCAGATACGAAGAGGTATGTGGAATTTGGGGTGGGAGACATGGAAGGTCATGGCGTTTGGAAACTGATCGTGGTGGTGATCTGTATGGATTGCAGTGGGCATGGGACTACACGACAGATTGCATGATGGGCGAGAACGTGGAGGAGCAAGTGGAGATGCCGTACTCGGATGCGTCGTGCGAATCACCGGCGAATCTGGATTTTGATATTGATTCCATGTCGTCGTCGCCGACGGATGTGTCGGCGGCAGCTGAATGCATGGGCGTGTCGAAGGCTGGGAGTGCTGGTTCCTCATCAACCAGTGCCTCGGCTCGTGTCTTGGCGTGATTTCACTGCCGGATGCGATCTGTCTGTCTTGGAACGAAGGGCACCGCGGCGTCCTGATATAGGTCCCAACATTTGCAAACCGGTCGGATCCAGCCCAACGCCAGTCAACGATAATGTCGTGCGGCATCTTTCAGTGGGAGAAGGCATTGCTTGCATTATTTCAGTTCTGCTCGTGTGCAGATCAATTTGCTGCAGCACCATGCATGCGCGAGGAACGTTCTTCGTCGCTATCGTGCCCGTTGCGTCACTACTGATGCGCACGTTCGCAGTGCCCCATCGAAGACTTCAGGCCCTGTCGAGCAGCCATTGTGGTCTGCATTACCATCGATGTGAGCACGTTGGCTGCCAGCCCTCATTCTTCATGTACTATCATAGCCCCCCTCGAGCATTCGACCGCCGCCACAGCACGCAGAGCTTGGTTTTGTAAATTTCAACTTTCAAGTAAGAAGTAAATTTAAGCTTGAGCGGGTTAACTCGATTTTTGCCTAAATTACACCAATTCGTAGGCAGTGATTTAAGGGGTTTTGTAAAATTTACCGGTAGCTTTGCCAGTCTCCAAAACGAATAATGGCCAAGAAGAAGCATCATGCACCTCACGCGGTGTCCTCCGAGTCGGCGCCAATGCGGCCTCCTCCCTCAACGACTACCTTTGATGCCACAGCAGATGGGCATATACCACCACCACCTCGAATGCGGGCGCGCTCGCTCTCGTCGGCGTCACAGCCCGTGCTCTCGTTCAAAGAACTTCAACGGTTGAACGCCATGAAACTCGAGATTTTTGGCTTTGCCGGGTGGCTGGCATCCACACTCTTCTATGGTACGTTGATGCATCGGCCAGCCGGAATGCCCTGCGTTTCGCAAAACGAAACAGACCGTTGGGTGCTGCGAAACGTTATTAACGATGAGCTTTGCCTGTGGCACCGTACCCAGTCCTCTTCCTCGTGTGGGCCTACGTGCCGGACGCGACTCTACGCGCCTATGGAGTGACGTACTTCCCGTCCAAGCACTGGGCCGTGGCCATTCCAGCAGCCATCGTCGTTACGTACCTCTTCACCATCGTTGCATACAAGGCCGTCAACATGCGGTGGACCCCACCGCTTGATTCCTACGCCACCATGCTTGGTGCGTTCGCGCTTGTAAATTGTTTTCTTTTTGTTTAGTTTTTGTTTCTCGCTAACTCGCTTATTCTCCATCCAGATGCTCACACGGTCTTCCTTCCGGATGAAGCCATGAACGCGCATGCATCAGCCGAGACGCCTCCCATCTCCGACATCCCCCTCACTCACGTTAATCGTGTGCTCTTCCATCGCTCAGCTTCCTAAATAAATAAAAAGCTCCTCTGTCTAGCATCTAGGCAAGCGAGTAGGTGAAAGTCACTACTGTTGCAAAGTCACTACGTAGACTGACTCGTAATGGGTGCGTTTTGAAGTGTTTTCGTGTGTGTATGCATGTCTTTCAAACAGCGTTATCCCCCCGCTCCCTTCTTCACGTTCCCTCCACGTGCTGACTTGGCCTACAAGCCCATGGCGTAGCGCATGATCTGGTTCTTCAGCGGCTCGACGGCGTTGAGCGTGCCCATGCCCACGTTCCGCGCGACGCCCACGGCATCGGGCGTGGGGCCAAAGAGGCGCTTGAAGCCATCCATGGCCAGCGCCATCGACACGTTGGCGCGCTTGCGATCATCCTCGTAGCGCTGCAAAAAGTAGCTGCTGGAAAGAGTCTCGCCGCTCTTGACGCCATCCACGAGCAGGTCCGAGAGCGCCGTCACATCAGCGAGGCCCAGGTTGAGACCTTGCCCAGCCAGCGGGTGGATCGTGTGGGCTGAGTCACCAATCAGAGCTACGCCGGGCTTGACGTAGGATGTGGCGTGGCGCATCTTAAGCGGGAACGCAAAGCGGCGGCCCACCACTTCGACGGGCTTGGGCGGTGCCACGAACGGATCCGACAGCGCCGCGGCCGAGAGCACTGTGTCCACGGCATGGCTCACGCCCTGCACAAGGTCTGTGAGCACGGGCAGGCCCGGGAACTCGGGTGGCGTGGGCGTCGTGGATGGCGCGAACAGCGCCTCGTTCAGGCGTGCCACAAACTCGTCCGGGGTCAGCGCCGTCAGCTCCTGCGCCATCTCCTGCGAGCATGACCAGACGACTGAGCTGTAGCCGTCGCGCATGGGTAGCAGCGCCACGGGACCCGTGGGGAAGAACCGCTGCCAGGCCACTTGGTTGGCCACATCCGTCTTGACCGTGGCCACCACGGCCTGCTGGTCATAGTCCCAGCCCCAGGTGCCCAGCGCTGACAGCGTGCGCACGATCGAGTTGCCGCCGTCCGCGGCCACGACAAGGTCGGCGGTCATGCGCGTGCCATCCTCCAGCACCAACTCCGACACGGAGGAGACCTCGTTCACGCGGCGAAAGTGCTTCACCTTGGCGGGGCAGTAAAGCTGCAGCGGCGCCGAGTCGGAGGTGGCCGACGCCTGCGTCAGCTCATGCATACGGTCATGAAGCGCGCGCGTGAGCACCTTGCTCTCCACGACGTGGCCCAGATCCGCGCGTCCGGCCTTTTGCGCGTTGAAGCGGATAAAGCCGTCGCCCATGGCGTCCCAGACCTGCATCTCAGCGAACGCGGCCTTGTGCGACGTGGGCATCTTGTCCCAGACCTGCGCGGATTGCAGCAGCGCCTGTGACGCCGGCGTAAGGGTGTAGACGCGGAGATCCGGTGCATCCTCCTCCACAGGACCGGCCGGGGCGGGCACCTCGGTCTCGATCAGCGCCACCTTCTTGCCGCGCAGCAATGGGTTGGTCTTGAGCTGGCACGCCAACGCCGAGCCCACGATGCCACCGCCCACGATCAGCACGTCATAGCGGGGAACCTCGCCCGCGCTGTCAATGGAGGAAGTTGCTAGTGTAGATGCCGATGCCTTGCCGGCCACGGACGTGGCGCGGGTGGCCGCCACGCGGCCCATGCGAGACACGGAACGCAGCGCCATGATGCTCTTGATCAAATGGGAATCTCTCGGGAACTGCTGCGTGTCAATAGCTCTTCTTGGACCGTTTGGTGACCACACGTCGTGCGGAGACAAAAGGGTATACCCGTGACGGTCGGTTAAGTACGGATTTGGCAGCGTATAATTATAGCTGGAGACAGTATACATGAGGAAGTCGTATCCGGAGCCTGCCTATCACGAATGGCTACACTCGGACTTCACACACAACGAATCTGGCATGAGGGAGGTCATCGTGACCATCATGAGGAGGCCTGGGGATTGTTGTTAGTCGATCTTGACAGCGCTAGTATACGAGCACCCTACGTACAACGCTATAGTTAGCATGTGATGGGTATGCTGTCGGTTGGGTAGATGTGTGGTAAGCTACACAAGCACCACACGCCCCAGAAGAGGACGAGACACCTACGGCCACCGAAGCGCAAAGTGACTCTGTCCATGCAACATGGGCAAAGCTACAGCAGTCACCCCGGTCGGTGCAGGCCCCATGACGCATCAGATTCCAGACCCACCTCTTCGGGGCCGCCCCACTCCTCCTCTCGTCATCTGCGGCTCGTCATCTCCAACACAGTATGCCGTCGTATCTGGGTGCTCATGTTCACAGTCAACGTACTCAATGCTGGGCACTTGCTCGTGCTTGCAAGCTTCTACCTGGACCATTCCATACGCTCGCATTCACTGCTGCACGCCTTTGTCGCCATCTTCCTGACCACGCGGCAAGCGCAGTTCATACAAGCATGGAGCGCCGTGATCGGCGCCACCTACGCGCTGTTGGCGTC